>ML366687.1:0-209994 GCA_005239505.1 Nicotiana paniculata
GAAGATCTGGGCAGTGGTGCATCACGAATGTGTGAAGGGTATCTCGTTCGCGTAGAGGAAGTAGAGGCAGCTAGGACCCCAAAGCATTTGTTCTACGCATTAGCGAAGAGGTGGGCCAGTCATGCATCGTGTTCGCGAAAGGGCCCTCGCATCCGCGTAGAAGAAATTTTTGGTCATTAGCTATTTGTGCTATGCGAATGAAAAAGTGAGGCCGCATTCGCGAAGAAGGATTTACCTGTGGAATAGTACTAGTAAGTATGAGCAAACTTACTCAAAGTAAAATCAAGAGATGAACAAATAGAAAGCAGTTAAAGGAACCAACACATATTGCACAGTGATAAGGAACACAAGTACAATTGAGGGCCTCACAGATTCTCGTTTCATCACCATCACACTTCCTTTTACACTCCACCCTTGTTACCTCTCCACCCTTATTACCATGTGTTGCGGCGTGCAACCCGATCCCACCTTACATTTCTATTACGGCGTGCAACCCGATCCCACCGTACAATTTACACTCCACCCTTGTTACCTCTCCACCCTTTTTACTTTTTGTTGCGGCGTGCAACCCGATCCCACCGGGCCATCACATTTCATGGAAAACAATAACAACCCACAATTCAATTACAGGTTTTCAACCACAAATCATATGTTAACAATAGTCTTTATCATCCATTAATTCAACCACAAATATGCTCATAAACAAGAGTGTAAATTACTTACAACCAACAATCCATATAAAGTTAAGCCACAGTAAACCTTACCAACAATGAGTCATATACAATGTTTTCATGGCCATTTAGTTCAATTAGATCAATTCACAATCCCCTTTCATCACTTGTTACATAGCCCTTATCACTTGGATGCGTTTACACATTTGAGTTTGTTATCATTCTTTCTCACCAACATACTCAAGCATTTAACGAACCTTGTTACAGTAATCACATAGAAGTCATCTTTAATAATTTCAATATCACGATAATCGACTAAGACAAATCAGAGAATGCAATCTCACACCTCAACAAAACCTGGCAATCAATTCACATATACTCAGCAAGAAACTCATCCCGAATGTTTTGACACCAACAAGGTGACTCTATGAAGATTAAAGTTAGTCATAAATACCTTGAGTTGGAATTTCTCTATAATTTCTATCCAAAATCAGCAGACCTTCTAACGCCTTCAATCTAATTTACAATGTGACACATTAAAACATAGAGTTAGGAACCTTGAACTCATTTGGGCATTTTATCAACTACTACGTGGTCCTTTAGATTAACTAACCCTTTTTTAGTGAAAGATTTCCCTAACTTACTTCCCTTTGCTAGATTATGGAAGGTTATTCACATGCATGCAAGGTTTCACTTTTTATTTTCAAGAACCAACCTATGTGTGTTTTATTCTTACACAAAATCTGAGAAATTGGGGAAATAGGGTGAAAACTTACCTTTTTGAGTGAGGAAGATGACAATAACTCGATAATTTCCGGGCTTGAGTGATTTTGGAAAGTCAAATTGGATGATGTTGAAACCTTCTCTCTCAAGAACTCTCTACTGCACTCTCTATTCTTGGTCAAAAAATCGTTAAAAATGAAGGGAAGAGGTGTTTTATAAAACAGGGGTTCGGGTTTTAAATTTAGAAAATAGGAGCCCCGACACAGAGATGCGGTCAGGAATGCGATCGCGTTCCTGTCATATAAATGGCCCTCAAAATGGGCCAAAAGAAGACCGGACTGCCCAGGTATGCGACCACTATGCGGTCTGCATATCTGTTATGCGATCGCATAGTGCGTCGCATAACCTCCCTCACAAAAACCATGAGGAAAGAATGCGACAACTATGCGGCCCGCATTCGTGAAATGTGATCACATTCTAGGCCACATAACTGTCTTCAAAATGGACAGCAAACTGTCCAGGTATGCGACCACTATTCGGTCCGCATACCTGTTATGCGATCACATAGTGCGTCGCATAATGCGAAATTTCTGGAAAATTTAATATTTTAAGTTCTGGGATGCTATTTACTCAAAATAGGACCGTTTTAAGAACTTTTACAGTTATAACAGCACAGGGAACTATTCGGGCATTACTTTAGACATAGAAATTTTACGGGTCTTTACATCAGCGAAAGGTGTCCGAAGCTTTTTGGGGCATGCCTGTTTCTATAAGCGTTTTATCAAGGACTTCTCCAAAATTTCAAATCCCATGTGCAAGCTCCTTGAAAAATATGCAAAGTTTGTATTTGTTGAAAATTGTGTCAAAACTTTTGAGAAATTGAAAGAAAAGCTCACCACGACACGTATTATTGTCACACCTGATTGGTCCCTTCCATTTGAACTCATGTGTGACGCCAGTGGTGTAGCTATTAGGGCTGTACTTGGTTAACGGCATAACAAAATCCTTCATCCTTCCTACTATGAAAGAAAGACACTCATGGCGCTCAAATGAATTACACTGTGACTGAGCAAGAAATGATTGCCATTGTCTATGCTTTTGAAAAATTCAGGGCCTAGTTGTTGGGGTCCAAAGTGATAGTTTACACGGATCATGTTGCTCTCTACTATCTTATTGCGAAGAAGGATGCTAAACCAATATTGATTAGGTGGGTCCTTTTGTTGCAAACATTTGACTTTGAAATCAAGGATTGGAAAGGGACAGAAAATCAAGTTGCGGATCACCTATCTAGGCTTGAAGAGGCAGGGAGACCAAAAGAAGACCTTGAAATCAATGATGTCTTTCCAGATGAGCACATATTGGCATTGTCTAGCACATTCGCTCCTTGGTATGCCGACATAGCTAACTTTTTGGTTAATGACCTTGTTCCCGATTGATTTGAAGTTTATCAAAAGAAAAAGTTCTTGCGGGAGTGTAGGCACTAATATTGGGAGGAACCTTTTTTGTTTCGTGCTGACAAGATCATTCGGCGGTGTGTTCTGAAAGATGAGGTAATGCAAGTTCTCAAAGCATGCCATGAATACCCGTTTGGGGGCCATTATGGAGGAAACTGGACGACGGAAAAAGTGCTTGAATGTGGCTACTATTGGCCATCGATCTACCAAGACACAAATCAAATGGTCAAGGCATGTGATCAATGTCAAAGACAAGGGTATTTTTAAAAGAAATGAGATGCCTATGAATTTTGTAATGGACGTTGAGATCTTTGATGTGTAGGGGATAGACTTCATGGGTCCCTCCGTGAGCTCTTATGGCATGAAATATATCTTGGTGAATGTGTACTACGTCTCCAAATGGGACGAGGCAATCGTCTTGCCCAACAATGAGGCAATGAGTGTGATCGCAATCTTGAAGAAGAACATATTTACGCGGTTTGATACCCCCAGGGCCATCCTTAATGATGGTGGTTCTCACTTTTGCAACAAGGCTTTCACTGGACAGCTCGAAAAGTATGGAGTCTAACACAAGGTGGCCACACCTTATAATCCTCGGTCGAGCGGCCAGGTTGAAGTTTCCAATAGGGAGATCAAGAATATCCTAGCAAAAATTGTTAATGCAAACCAGACTGACTGGTCAAGGAAGCTAAATGATGCATTGTGGGCATATCGCACAGCCTTTAAAACTCCCATTGGCACCTCACTGTACCGGTTGGTTTTTCGTAAGGCGTGTCATTTTCTAGTGGAGCTTGAACACAAAGCCATGTGGGCATTGAAAAAGTTGAATCTTGATTGGGTCGAAGCTGCTAACCTAAGAATGACACAACTCAATGAGATGGAAGAATTCCGTCTCCATGCCTATGAGAGTGTTGCATCTTGTATTTTCATACGTTAAAGTTTCGTCTTCAATTAATTGACGTAGACTTGGGGATGAGATTTTCTTGAGATTATAAGCATTTATGCTATTTATAACAAGCAATAAGTAAGTGTCGTGAAAGAAAAAGTGTAAGTGAATCAAAGAAAATGGATTTTATTGAAGGTCGTCGATTTGGGATAAAATACGGTCCGAGCTATAATACCCGATATTTATGGACTAGTACCATACAAGGTACCATAAGACCATGATAGCACGATGTATAAAGTGTATTAAAAATGAGTAATATTTTAAGTAATTTGAGACAATTCTTAATTATGTGGGTAATTGATTAATTATTAATTTAATGGGAGATTAACCATGTAATTAAGGAGTTGTGGATAATTGTAGGTGGGGACAAAATCCCCCCCCCCACGTGGAAGCAAGTAGAGTAAGAGTTAAGTGACTCTTGCCTTTGGACAATGTAATTAGTAGGCACTTGGACAACATTCCTTATTCATTTTACACGCAAGAAGTGGAATATGTTAGTAATCTCTAACTCATATTCAATGGATATCAAATCCACTTTGACAAATATTAGACAATACTACAAAGGCATAGAATTTAAGCTACAAAAACACACAAGGCCGTGAATGGTGTAATTGTTCAATATACAAGGTACATATGACTACAAAAATCTGAAAATCAAGAAGTGGCTGTGGAATTTCTATACGAGTTACAGAAGATATAAGTCTCTAGCTTCCCCTCCCAAATTATTTTCATTACGAAAATATAATATAGCATACAGAAAGACAAAAACAAGGAACGAAAGTGAGGGAGTTATGAAGTTCATACGAAATTGCACTGCATAAAAACAACGGGGTGTTGTAATTCTAAGGGAATATCATACGAATTTTTTCCTACTCCAGGTATGTTAAGGCTAAGATCTTCCTTCATTTTGGCATGATCCCGTAATACCAAAAGTTTGGGAAATTATGACAAATTATAATAATGCAGAAATTGTTTATGCAGTGGAAAATAACAAGGGAACAATAATATGTGGATTATTATGTAAGGATTTCCTAATTGAAGGTATTGAGATACCTTTATTACTAACACAATAATACTTTTACGATTTCGGCATAAGTTATACCATAGTGTAAAATAATCCTGGTTTAGTCAACGAGCATAAGCTTACAAACACCATATATCATTACTTAAAAAAAATGAATGATTAAATAATAAGTAAATCCATTACATGAGTTGATGACGATACATAAAGAGAAATTCATATTCCGAAATTTATGTACATTTTTCTAGTCTCATAAGTTAAAGTATACTCCCTTATCGGGACTTCATATTCAATTGAGTATTGTCTTGTTCTAGTCAAGAGAGCTGAGAGCCTATATATGCTGAATTACAGTATTTTCATTACCATCGAGCTATAATCGATGGGCAGGCCCCTATTGGGCAACCTCAGATCAGATGGTAAGTTATATACCGAGCCTATTGTGGTCGAGTGCCTATGAGTGAGCCCAGCATGGACGAGATACAGAACCTAGTATGGCCGAACACCTATGAGCGATCCCACTACGATAGAGCAGATATATACATATACCGAGCCCTATATGGTCGGACAACTATTTTACTTAATATATTGAGAGAGTTGAATCAGCGTCAGCAGATGAGCGTATCTTCAGATTATCTTTGACTCCCAGTTACTTTCAGCTATTATATTATCAGTTCAGTTTCATCTTTCAGGTAGCTCAAAATACTATGAAACATGGTGAAAGGACTGAGGTAAATGAACAAAAGAAGGACCCATGGTCTGCGGAAACTATGCGATCGCATAATGACTTTGCGGACCGCATAGTGGTCGCAGACACAGTCACAAAATTTGCAAGTTTTGTCCTAAAAAATTCGGTGAGATTTCAATTTCTGCGGCCCGCATAACAACTATGCGACCGCAGAATGATTCACAAAGTGAGGTTGAACGACCCAGTCATTAATCCATCGCATAACACATATGCGACCGCATAATGTGTTATGCGATTCACTTGCCCACTCCAAAACACACAACTATTAATCCCTAGACATTTTGCATATCAGTCGCACCCTCACTTTTACTCACACACAAGCACCGCACAACACAAACAAAAAACACAAAAAAGGAGAAGAAAACAAAAAGGCCAAAAAAAATTAGATTAAACACACAAAATCACACAAAGATGATCGGAATTGCAGAAGAACTCACCTCGTTCACATCTCATAAAAAATTATTCATTTTCTCCGACATCTGGTATGTAGTTTTACTCCCTCTCTTTCTTAATTATGTGAATAATCTCATGTTCTTGCACCCCCCCCCCCTCCTTTCTTTCCCCTTCTTTTTCAATCCTTTGCTGTAGGGATCTGGGTGGGTAATTTCTCAATTTGAGTGTTATGAATTCTGTGCGTGAGTGGGTTGACTCTTTTTGACTGAGGAAGATGATCTTTTTGGTCCGCATAATTTGTTTGCGGTCCGCAGAGTCGTTACAAATTGGAGCCCTAGGTGTCCTGATGAGAAGAAATTTTGTGATTGAGTTTGCGATCGCAGACTCATTTCGCAGATCGTGAAACTGTCGCAAACTGGGACAGATAAATTGCCCATCTGGTGAGCAGAAACATGATCACTCTGAGGTCTCATAACCTGTTTTGCAGGCCCTTTCACAATTGCAAAATTGTTTGACTCCTGAGTGCTTTAATTGTGCGACGGGTTTGTGGTTCACATAGTTGTTATGCGATCGCATAACTCATCACAAAAGCTTTTTCTTTCTTACATACTCTCTCAATATGATTCCCATGTTGTATCAACCACTCACCCACTGTTTCATTGACAGGAATGGCACCAAAAAAGTCTCTCATAGTGCGATCATTGCCTGCTCGAGAGAAAAAACGGGTTGCTGCCTTGAGCCAACATGCACAACAATCCAAACATTCAAGGCCTGAAACAGCCCGAAGCACCTCTGAGCACTCCTCCTAGTCTAAAGAGGAGGAGGCACAAACTTACCTTATGCCATCCATTGACCTACATTCTGAAACATGCCAGAAGAGGTAGAAGATCTTATATTAGGGGCGTAGGCTCGTGGAACCTGTACAAAGACGGGTTGTAAAGAGAAAGATTGTTGAAGAGAAGCAGCTGGGCCTAAACGGTCTAATAAAGCATTACCCTCATGTGATTGAGAACATTAAGGAGAGGCAATGTGAGTTCTTCACTGAAGTTCCGGATGAGTATAATGAGATACTCGTGAGGGAATTCTATGATGCTTATGCTGCCTCTAGGAATACTGAGCAAAAGAGGAACATGGTATTCTTGCAATCTGTCCAAGTTCGAGGGGTCCAACTACTCTGTGATGTCGCTACCATCAATGACCTATATTATGAGGATTGGTCGTCAGGCACGGCTGAGTATGATGCCAAACATGCCAACAAGGAATACGAGTGTGCATGGGTTGCTTTTGTAATATCCAAGGGGACCCCCTCCTGGATAGCGCTGCGCCAAAAGATTTACAAGAGGGATCTCACCCAGGAGGGACAATATTAGCTCAGTTTTGTCTGCTCCCCTATGATGCCTACTAGAAATGAAACAGACATAAACATCGAAAAGGCAATCGCCATTGCATACATCATGACGGGCATAAAATTTGGTGTGGGAGAGATTATATTCAGGAAGATTGGGATCAGAGCGAACCAAAAAGAAACATCACTTCTTTTCCCGTGTTTGATCACTGCTTTATTTAAAGCTCTAGAAGTGCCTCCTATCCCCAAACATGACCATATTGAGAAGGCTCCGCAAGACATTAACAACACTCGAATAAGTGATGTAGCAGACAAGGTGATGGAACCAGAGACTTCAATTCCTCCTCTATCAGACTCAGCAGTACCTGATGCTCCCTCACTGTCTGACACTCCCCCTACACAAGCCACCTCCACAGACACTCTTAAGCCAACTATTGCACAGCCACCTGTTGCCTTACCAGCTCTGTCAAAGATGGATATACTAGCCCAACATGCCAATGCCAAGGTAGACTGGCTGACAAAAGATCTCCCAACTCTTATCCGGCAAGAACTGGCCCATATCCAAGCCTCAGTGAGCGTTCTTCAACAAAAGCATCAATCTTATGAGGATTGCCTCAAGCACTTTGAAGTGCGACTTGAGAGGGTCGAGAGAGGCGAAGTTGGAGATATGCCTCAACTCTAGAAGGATGTTGCTGAGTTGAAATCAGAGCTGCACAAGATGGAGAATTTGAATTTTGACTTGACTTCTCTTCTCCCGGAGGAAGGTGAGCAGGGTACTGGCACCTCCCACATTTCGAGCTTGGACCTAGATTTCACAAACTTTATGACAGCTCCGGAGGCCCAGGGTACTGAGACTTCAAAGGCTCCAGATTCTGTTGTACACATTGACACTTCTTTAGATGAGGTGATCCGGGGAGTCGGAGGGGGAGTTTGATAAGGGATATACTAAGGAAAAAGAAACTAATGAGGAGGCATTAGTTGAGGAGACTGAGGATCAAAGGGACAACAGAAGCAAGCAAGTTGTTGTTTCTACAGATGCGCATGTTGAAGAGGAAGTAGACGTGCAGACAACAATTGCACACTCTATTGCGGACATAGTCACCAAGGCAAATCCATCAACCACACAGCCATCACTGGGAGACGCCAGCAGCTCCCAGGTCCTAGACCCAGCCTCACAGCAGGTTGAGCTTCTAGTTCCAGCCTCAAAGACCACCACACAGTCCGAGGTTCCACCTGTTGCTTCCACAGTTCCAGCAGCTGACCCCACAACTGCCCCAGATGCTTCAGCCCCTCCTAGCGCCTAGTGCGCCCCAGGAAGCCCCTAAACTTTGCTTTTACATTCTCTATGCATTGGGGACAATGCATGCTTTTCGGTTGGGGTTGGGGTAGTCATATTTTGTGTGAAAATTGTACATAAACTCTTTACTTTAATAGTATAGATTGGTAGTTAGCAATGAATTCCCCTTGGTTTTATTCACCGGGTTCTTTTCCAAGGTTGTAATAGGAGAACTATGGGAGTATCACAGTATGTTTTGACTTGTTTGGTGTTCATTGTTCTAGCTTCAAGCATATAATGAATTTTTGTGAATAAATTGTACCCTTCTAATTTTGTATATAAAAAAAATGGTTAGTCAATGTGAACTTTAGGCTTTCTCTTTGACTTTATGCTTACTCAGAATCTTAAATCATGAGATGACGCTTTGACTTGCCTTGCATTCACTTGAGGGCTGAAACTATGCTGTGTAGAATAGTTCATGCATTTTGGGTGAGTAAGGATTTGTATAAATAATGCAAATGCTTAATTTGTGATGTCTATAACTTGTCTGGTTGGTTTCTTAGTGCAACTCCCAGGTTTTGGGTGCTGAAATGATCTTAGGCTCTCTTTGTGACTGCTAGCTAATTTTGACCAAATTGACCTCCCTAGTTGTGATGACCCAAGCGCTCATTTTATGAATTAAGACTCCGTTCTTGGCTTATTAGATATAAAAATACTAATTTTTATTATCCCAATTTGCGTGTGCAGTCCGGGCGTGAAACCGGAAAACTTTTATGTGAAAGTATGAGAAATAGTAATTTTTCAAATTTAAAGTTTGGTTTTAGTTTACTTATGTCAACATTTTGAGTAAAAGGACCCGGATCTGTGTTCCGATGATCCCAGGAGGTCCGCAGTAAAATATGGGACTTGGGTGTATGCCCGAAACTGAATTCCGAGGTCATTAGCCGTAGAAATCAATTTTTGAAAGAAATTGTTTTGCTGGATCCTTAATGAAATAAAGAAATGAATTAATTTTTGAAATCATCGGTATCGAGCTCGTATTTTGGTTCTGGAGCTCGATACAGGTTTTTTATGATGTTTACATCCTATATGTGAAATTTGGTAAGAATCAGAGTTGATTTGACGCGATTCGGACGTCCGATTGAGAAATAGTGAAAGTTGAGGGTTCTTGAGAGAAATGATGAGTTTGAGGTTAAATACATAGTTTTAAATATTATTTTCATGATTTGATCGCACGATCAAGTCCGTATAATATTTTTGGACCCGTGTGCATGTTTGGTTTGGAGGCCCGAGGGCTCGAGTGTCGTTTGGATGATGCGCGGGTTGAGTTAACACCCAACAGGCTGCTGGTGCACCAGTTCTGGTGTGCCCGCAGTTGCGAGCCTTGTACCGCAGGTGCGAGCTTGCAGGTGTGAGCGGAAGCCCTGCAGATGCGACTATTTCTCTAGGTGCGGTCCTTGTCTGCGCAGGTGCGCATCCGCAGATGCAAATGACCTTCCGCAGGTGCGGCCCCCCAAGGCCCAGTCCATTTCCGCAGAAGCAAAGCCTTCCGCACGTGCGATTATCGCAGGTGCGACCAAAGCACCGCAGGTGCGAGAGTCGGGCAGTGAGGGTATTTAAAGTAGAACTCCAGCCGTTTTTCTTTTTATTTTTCACAAGAGTAGAAGACTTAGTGCGATTTTCTCAAGGCTTTTTCTTCCAATATCATAGGTAAATGTTCATTAACTCTTTTCTTTCAATTATCCAATATTTTTCATCACTTTTAAATCAATAATCAATAGTTTTCATGGTAAAAATTGAGGGTTTGGGTATAATTAGGAAATTTTGTAAAAATTGAATCTTTACCTCGAATTGAGGTCGGATTTTGAAACTAATTGCATATTCAGGCTCGGAGGTGAATGGGTAAATATAATTTGGTCCAAACCTCGAGTTTTGGCCAAGCGGGCCCGGGGTCGCGTTTTAACTTTTTTTGAGAAAAAATTATAATTTTCAGTAAAGTTAGTTCCTTTAGCATTAATTAATATATTAAGTTAATTATGGTTAGATTCTAGTGTATTGGAGGTGAATTCAAAAGGAAAAGCTATAATTGAGCAGTGAGTGGCCTGCAAAATTGAGGTAAGTGCTTGATTTAACCTTGACTTGAGGGAATAGGAATCCCCACTTAAATTCTATGTGAATTCGCATGTGTGTGGTATATAGGTGAGGTGACGAGTATCTATGCACCACCAAATTATCTGTTAAACATGATCCCTTTCCTGGTTTCCAATTATTTGCTTCCGGGCTTAATTATTTCATGATCATTGAGGTTTATATGTCTATTTGGATTTGCAAATTTGTTGTTAAGTATTGCTTCAAGTATTTTGGAAGTGTTGGCTGTTCTTTTGGTTTTGTTGTGTTAGATAAGGATTGAGCGGGTTGCTAGTGTTACGATATGTATATAAATTCCTGTTGGCTTTGTTATGAAATGATAATTGATGAAGTTTATGAGTTTTACAGCTCCTGTTTGCAATTGTTGATATAAAAAGGTTGTGAAAGGCTTGGTCTGAATTGTGAAAGTTTTTATGAATAAACCGATATGATATGTATGGTGGGAGCGGGTTGTACGCCGCAACAAGGAGTGATAAGGGTGGACAGGTGGGATCGGGTTGCATGCCACAATAGGAGAAATAAGGGTGATACATATATAGGAAGGAGCAATAAGGGTGGATAGGTGGGAGCAGGTTGCGCGCTGCAACAAGGAGCGATAACGGTGAATTTTTATGTTTTACTGATTTTCAAAAATAAGGATTTGGAAAACTCTGATTTTATTTGAAAGGTTTTCATACTCTGATTTTTATTGTGATTTAAATTGAAAGTTAGAAAAAAAATTTGAAGGGTTGATTACAGTTGATATTTGAAAAGAGTTATCCGAGTTGCTTTTATTTATTGTTGCGAGTTACTGGTTATCGAGTTTATTATTATTATTTCTTTCTTGATTTATTATGTATATATATTGTTCACAGGTTATGTAGTTAATGCCCCGTCGTAGCCTCGTCACTACTTCGTCGAGGTTAGGCTCGGCACTTACTCAGTACATAGGGTCGATTGTACTGATACTACACTTTGCACTCTTTTGTGCAGATACAGGTACCGTCCAGAGTTAGGAGATCTTAGTAGCCGCGTATTTTTTGGGAGACATGAGGTAGATTTGCTTCCGCCGCATACGCCTGGAGTCTTCTCCTATTCATTTACATATTGTTTTATTTCATTCGAAATAGAGATATATTTCTTTCAGCCCATTTATTTGTAGTATTCTTTAGTAGTTCGTAAATTGTGACACTAGACCCTGGGGTAGATTTATAGTTATACATTTAGTTCGTGGTTTGACTTAATTATTGCTCCTCATTATTATTCATGGAATTATTTAGTGGAAAATAATAGATTTCGTATTTATTTTAAATTGTTTATTAAACTTTAAAATGGAAATGGTTAATTAATTTCTTACATTGTCTTGCCTAGCAAGTATTGTGTTAGGCGCCATCACGATCCCGTGGGTTAGAAATTTGGGTTGTGACACTGGTACATCAATTAACCGAGTTACCCCCCGTTGAGCCTTTAACCTTTTATTTGACTACTACGTTACAAACCTTTACCCCTTGTGAAATAATTCCTTCTTTTGAACCCATCCCTTCTTGAAAGATTAAGAATGACTACTGTGTGTAGAAAAAAAACCAAAAAAAAAACCCTCGAAGTTGTATATATGAAGAAACTCAAGCTCCAAAAACAAAAAAAAAATTGTAAAAAAAAAAAAAGAGAAATGGAGTGGAGTCTTGTAAAAAAAACTGAAGAAATACTTTGAGGTGGTTCTATGTTGGTAACTCGGGGTCAATAAGTGTTGTGTAGTGAAGAAGCAAAGTGTATGTAGAGTTCAAGGATGGTATTAATAAAGGAAAGGAAGGCTGCAAGAATTGTAAAGCAGGTGGCCAAGGATTGTAATGCATGTTGAAGCACACCCAAATGGAAGGATATGGCTACTTTGGAGAAATAATGTAAATGTCCAGGTTATTGAGGTAGCATATCAATTCATCCACTATGAGATCCATGATGCCAATCTCCAATTCAGACCATTATTCACTGTGATTGTCACGACCCAAAGTAACTAAAAATTTGAGTGTAGTGACGAGCGTTTATAAATCATGTAAATCCATATAATGAATAACAGTGGAAATGAATAAATCAAGTCAGGAATCTACATTCCGAATATTTCATAAAACTCCAGTTTCCATTTAAAGATCTCGCATAAAATCATTTGTCCAACATTATCATCAGAGACTCAGTGTAAAGATGAGTGAAAAAAGTAGTTTCATAAAAATATAAGCCCCTCGGGCACAGTATCAATCACAAATAAAGCCTCTCGGGCAAGCCTCTCAGTCACTCGTAACTCCACTACCAGAATCTCATGCTCTCACTTAAACACTCGTACTCAGCAAGTACCGTGAATACACACAACTACTACGGTGGGTAGACCGATCCAACATTTATATAAATATATCTATACTGCTATGGCGTGCAGCCCGATCCTTATAACATATGTTGCGGCATGCTGTCCGATCCATATAATAGTCGATTGCGCTCATTCGGAGTGTACAGACTCCGGAGGGGCTCCTACAGCCCAAGCGCTATATTTGTTGCGGCGTGCAGCCCGGTCCAATATGTATATTGTTGCGGCATGCAGCTCGATCCATGTATAACATATATTTCTACGGCGTGTAGCTGTCACGCCCCGAAATCCCACCATCGGGCGGTAATGGCGTCTAACGTTGAACCCGCTAGACAAGCCAATGTGTATAGATAAACTAGCATATTAACATCAATTTAATAGGATAAACTAAACGATTCACAATTTAACAGCGGAAATAAATATGGTTTCAAGCTAAATAAGGACAACATAATACGACAACGCGTAAATTTTCCCAAAACTTGGAGTCACAAACTCACGAACTGTCTATAAGAGTGCTAAACACAAGTCCGAAAAGAGAATACATAGCTTTCTCTGAAACTAGGAAAAAAACAAGACAGAAGTGAAGACAAAGGGATGGAAGAGACTCCAAGGCCCACGAACACCAGCGGGTATACCTTGAAGCCTCTATGATAAGCTGGAAGACACTCCCACTAATGATGTCCTCCGGGTCCTGCTGCATAATCTGCACAACATAAAGAAGTGCAGGTGTAGCATCAGTACAACCGACCCTATGTACTGAGTAAGTGCCGAGCCTAACCTTGGCGAAGTAGTGACGAGGCTAAGACACGACAACAAAGTGTACCTGTGCAGTTCAATAGTATAGCAGAAACTAAACAAGAATACAATTACGGGGAGAACATGTTGGGGGTAAGAGATGGCAAATACTGAAATGACAGAAATGAAAACAATAGTCTGAAATATCTGAAAATAATCACGGGAAATGACAACACAGATTAAACAGTGAAGGATGTGGCACGACATGTCTCATCGTGCATAATAACAATGTAAAGCATGACACGGAATGTCCCCTCGTGCATAATCAATATAAAACGTGGCACGGAATGTCCCCTCGTGCATAATAACAATATAAACATGGCACGGAATGTCCCCTCGTGCATAATCAATGTAAAACATGGCACGGAATGTCCCCTCGTGCATAATAACAGTATAAACATGGCACGAAATGTAACCTCGTGCATAATAACAATATAAACATGGCACGAAATGTCCCCTCGTGCATAATAACAATATAAACATGGCACGGAATGTCCCCTCGTGCATAATAACAATATAAACATGGCACGGAATGTCCCCTCGTGCATAATAACAATATAAACATTGCACGGAATGTCCCATCGTGCATAATCAATGTAAAACATGGCACGGAATGTCCCCTCGTGAATAATAACAATATAAACATGGCACAAACAAGGGCAAGGAGATAAACAGCGTAAAAATAGAAATCCCGGCAAGGAAACATCGATTAAACCATCAAATCCCGGCAAGGGAACATCAATTAAACAATTAAATCCCGGTAAAGGAACATCAATTAAACAATTAAATCCCTGGCAAGGGAACATCAATTAAACAATTAAATCCCGGGAAGGGAGCTATACAACGATGACCCGGCAAGGGTACATTTCAATAGCTCTTTCTCTTTCTTTCACTTTCATTTCAATAATTTATTCTATTACTCGAGCCAACGCTCCAAAGGATGTAATTATCTCATATTCCTTCATCATTCGTTTCACAATTTGAGCCAATGCTCCAGGGTGAAATTATCTCATATCTCATCATTATTCTTTTTACAATTTGAGCCAATGCTCCAAAGATGTTTAAAGATTACAATTTCCTTCACATGCTCATTTACATCATATAGGGATCATCAATTAAGCATAGTAATTACAACAAAACCGGAATATTCATAATATAGGGACTCACGGTCATGTTAAACATCAATGTATAGATACTCGTCACCATGCCTATACATTGTATTTGACAATTAGCAAATAGCAGATAATACTCAACTCCTATTCCCTCAAGCTAAGGTTAGATCAAACACTTACTTCGGGTCCAAAATATAGCAATCAACCCTCTAACACCGCCTTTCCTTTAGAATTCAACTCCGAAATGGTATTATCTAGGCATAATCAACTCAAGTATATCAATAAGGACTCAATAATTCAATTACATAGCCTATTTACCCATCTCCATGCATTTTTTAAAAATAAAAAAAATTTGACCTCGGGCCCGCTTGGTCCAAACACAAGGCTCGGAACAAAACCATGTCAGCCATTCACCCACGAGCCCGAATATATAATTTTGTTTTCAAATTCGACCCCAAAACGAGGTCTTAATCAAGAAAATTCAAAAGGTCCTAACTCTAAAGGCCCAATAAACCGGGGACTCAGCTTTCCCCTCTTCCCGAACCTCATAACACCCTTCATGGGTGACACCTTCAGTAGCACCTTCTCCCCAACCATGAAGACACGTCTCGGACCTTCCGGTCCGCATAACTCTTCTTCCTAGACTGCGTCGTGCGAAGCCGCTTCTGAATCAACTTCACCTTACCTAACGCATCCTGAACCAAGTCTGTGCCCAATAACTTAGCCTCGCCCGGATCATACCAACCAATCGTAGATCTGCACCTCCTAACATATAAATCCTCATTCGGATCCATCTGGATACTCGAATGATAACTATTGTTATATGCAAACTCCGCGAGTGGCAGAAACTGGTTCCATGAACTCCCAAAATCAATGACACATGCGCGCAACATATCCTCCAAAATCTAAATAGTACGCTCCAACTTCCCATCGGTCTGAGGATGAAACGTTGTGCTCAACTCGACCTGAGTACCTAACTCCCTCTGCACGGCCCTCCAAAACTGGGATGTGGACCGAGTACCTCTGTCAGAAATGATAGAAACTGGAACCCCATGCAATCGGACAATCTCCCTGATACAAATCTTGGCTAACTGCTCCAAAGAATAGGTAGTACCAATAGGAATGAAGTGCGCGGACTTGGTCAGCCGATCCACAATAACCCATATAGCATCACACCTCCTCGAAGTCCGTGGGAGCCCAACTACGAAGTCCATGGTAATTCGCTCCCACTTCCACTCCGGAATATCTAATCTCTGAAGCAATCTTCCCTGTATCTGGTGCTCATACTTGAACTGCTGATAGTTGAGACACCGAGACACAAACTCAACAATATCCCTCTCCATCCGCCTCCATCAATAATGTTGTCTAAGATCCTGATACATCATTGCGGCACCCGGATGGATGGAATACCGCGAACTATGGGCCTCAACTAGAATCAAATCTCGAAGTCAACCCACATTGGGCACACAAATCTGGCCCTGTATCCTCATGACTCCATCCTCACTAATAGCCACATCCCTGGCTTCACCGCGATGGAGCCTTTCCTGAAGGACGAGCAAGTGTGGGTCATCATACTAGCGTGCTCTAATCTGATCATAAAGAGAAGACCTGAAGGCTACACAAGCCAATACCCGTAGGGGCTCTGATAGATCCAATCTCACCAACTGACCCGCTAAAGCCTGAACATCAAGTGCTAATGGTCGCTCTGCTACGGAAGGTAGGCTAGACTCCCCAAACTCTCCGCTCTACGACTCAGGGCATCGGCCACTACATTGGCCTTCCCCGGATGATATAAAATAGTGAGGTCATAATCTTTGAGAAGCTCCAACCACCTCCTCTGATGCAAATTCAGATCCTTCTGTTTAAGCATATGTTGCAAACTACGGTGATCAGTGAAAATCTCACAATGCACTCCATATAAAGGATGACGTCAAATCTTTAAGGCATGGACCATAGCTGCTAGCTCAAGATCGTGCACTAGATAATTCTTCTCATGCACCTTCAACTGTCTAGACGCGTAGGCAATCACCCTACCGTCCTAAATCAAAACCACTTCAAGGCCAACTCTCAAGGCATCGCAGTAAACTGTATAGGAACCTGGACCCGTAGGCAAAACCAACACCGGAGCTGTAGTCAAAGATGAATTGAGCTTCTGAAAGCTCTTCTCACACTCCTCAGTCCACCTAAACTGAGCACCCATCTGGGTTAGTCTAGTCATAGGTGCTGCAATAGATGAAAATCCCTCTACGAAACGGCGATAGTACCCTGCCAAACCAAGGAAACTATGAATCTCAGTAGCTAATGACGGTCTCGGCCAGCTCTGCACCGCCTCTACCTTCTTCGGATCAACCTGAATACTCTCACTGGACATCACGTGCCCCAAGAACGCTACTGAATCAAGCCAGAACTCACACTTCAAAAATTTTGCATACAATCTTTTCTCCCTCAATGTCTGAAGCACAACTCTCAAATGCTTCTCATGATCTTCCCGAGATTGGGAATACACCAAGATATCGTCAATAAATAGATGATGAAAGCATCCAGATAAGGCCGGAATACACTGTGCATCAAGTGCATAAAGGCTGCTGGGGCATTGGTCATCCCGAATGACATAACCAAAAACTCATAATGACCATATCTAGTCCTGAAAGCAGTCTTCGGATTGTCGGTCCCCTGAATCTTTAAATGATGATATCCGGAACGCAAGTCAATCTTTGAAAATACCCTGGCACCCGACAACTGATCAAAAAAGTCATCTATACGAGGCAAGGGATACCGGTTCTTCACCGTAACCTTGTTCAGCTACCGATAATCAATACACATGTGCATAGAACCATCCTTATTCTTCAGTAACAACACTAGTGCACCCCAGGATGACACACTAGACCGAATGAACCCCTTATCTAGGAGTTCCTAAAGCTACTCTTTTAATTCCTTTAGCTCCGCTGGTGCCATACAATAAGGTGGAAAAGAAGTAGGTTGAGTGCTTGGCACCAGGTCAACACCAAAGTCAATGTCCCTGTCAGGTGGCATGCCTGGCAAGTCTGTAGGAAACACGTCCGAAAAGTCATGGACCACAGGAACCGAATCAATAGCGGGAGTCTCACCACTGACATCCCTCACAAAATCCAGATACGATAAACACCCCTTCTCAGCCATACGCTGAGCCTTCAGGTAGGAAATCACCCTACTAGGCACATACTCAGAACAACCTCTCCAATCAACCCGCAGACATCATGGCATAGCTAAGGTCACGGTCTTAGCGTGAAAATCAAGAACAGCATGACATGGAGATAACCAGGCCATGCCAAATATCACATCAAAACCGACTATGCTGAGTAACAGTAGGTCCACTCGAGTCTCTAGACCCCCCAATAGATACCGCACATGACCGATACACACGGTCGACAATAATAGTATTGCCCACGGGAGTCGATACATTAACAGATGTAACTAAAGACACACGGGGCATACCCCGAAAATGAGCAAAATATGATGAAACATAGGAATATATAGAACCAGGGTCAAATAAAGCCAAAGCATCTTGGCGACAGACTGAGACAATACCTGCGATCACTACATCAAAGGCTATAGCATCTTGCCTGGCTGGAAATGCATGCATACGGGCCTGACCTCCACCTGCTTGGCCTCCCCCTCTAGGGTGGCCTCTAGCTGACTGACTACCACCCCTAACTGCTTTGGTGGGTGGTGAAATAACTGGAGCTGAAGTCGAAGGTTGTCTCCTCAGCTGAGATGGGCCTCCAAGAAGATGAGGACACTGCCTCCTCATATGCCCAAACTCTCCAAACTCATAACAACTCCCTGGAGCTGGAGGCGGGGACTGAAAGGAACCCCTGTCACTAGAATGGCCATTAGGAGAACCATGCATAGAGGAACCCTGAACAGATGGTGCTCGAGCTGCACTCTGGGTTGGAAGGGCACCGAATGAAGAACGTCCTGGCTGAGAACTGTGGGGACCATGCCCCGAAAATGCACCACTATGGGCTGGGCGGCCTGACCGAGGAGGCCTGAACGAACGGCCTCTACCATGCTGAATCTGCCCCCTGGAAGGCGCACCACTAGAACCACCCGATCCACGAGGCCTATTGGCCTCCCTTTCTACCGCTCCTAGCAGCGAACCGACTCAATATCTCGAGCAATATCAACAACTTGCTCTAAGGTAGCACCTGATAGTCTCTCCTGGGTCATAAAAAGGCGGAGCTGATAAGTGAGACCATCCACGAACCTCCTAATCCTCTCCCTATCAGTAGGGACCAACTCGGTGGTATGACAAGCCAACTCCGAAAACCACATGTCATACTGCATCACTAATAGCTCCCCTTGATGCAGCTGCTCAAAATGCATGCGCTGCTCCTCCCTGTGAGACTAGGGTACATACTTCTCCAAGAAGATAGTGGAGAACTGCTGCCAGGTAAGGGATGCTGAACCAAAAGGTCTAAGCCTCTCAAAATACTCCCACCAAGTGGAAGCAGCACCAGAAAACTGAAAAGTAGCAAACAAGACCCCAGTGGTCTCCAAAATCCCAACAGTACGCAGCATCCGCGGACACTTATCCAGAAAACCCTGGGCATCCTCTCCCTCAGCACCACTGAATGTCGGAGGTCGAAGTCTACTATAACTCTCCAGCCTACGCTGCTCATCATTTGGCATAGCTGGAACCACAAAGTCCAAAACTGGGGCAACTGATTGGGCTGGAACCGCCCCCGGTGTCTGATGGCCCTGAGTAACCTGCTCAGGTGTCCGGGCAACTGGAGTCTGACTGCCTTCCTCGGCCTAAGAAGTAGCAGCAACTGCCTGAGCAAGGGTGGTACATACCGTCAAGATTTGAGCCAAGGTCTTCTGAAGACCCGGAATAACAATAGGCACTGTCGGTGCCTGAGCCTATCCCGCTGGAGCATCTGTGGCGGAAACCTGATCCTGAATAGTAGGGGGATCAACTGGTACTGCCCTGGCTGCTGTACGGGCTGGCCCTACCTCTACCACGGCCTCGATCGCGGCCTCGACCCCTCACTGGTCTAGCTGGTGGCTGATCACCCTGATCGGTAGCGCGAGTCCTCACCATCTGTGAGAGAATGAGACAACAGAGGTTTAGATTTCCAGAATCAACAAAAATGGCACGACAGAATTCAAGAAAAATGAGATTGTTCCTAAGGGTTCTTCAGCCTCTCGAAGATAAGTACAGATGTCTCCGTACCGATCCGCAAGACTCTACTAAACCTGCTCATGACCGTTGAGTCCTATGTAACCTAGGATCTGATACCAACTTGTCACGACCCCAAATCTTAAGCCGGTCGTGATGGCACCTATCATGGAACTAGGCTAGCCAAGCATTTCAGACTATCATAATATTTCATCATTTCCCAAAATTAGCAGATTTTAAAACAGCAAAATTATCATTTCCCAAAATTAGCAGATTTTAAAACAACAAAATGAGATGAACAATTCGTACACTTCTCCAAAACCTTGAGTCAACTGTCATGAGCATCTAAGACTGTAAATACAATGTAGAATAAGGTGACTTGCTACTACAAAGACTGGAGTACAAAAAACAAAAACTATGAACTGAGGAAAAGAAAGGAGGTCAGCTGGGGACGCTGAGCAGCTACCTCGATCCTCGAACAAACTCCAAGCGCATCCGAAAACCAACTAGTGAGATGGTCCGGTACCTGGATCTGGACACAGAGGTGCAGGGAGTAACGTGAGTATGCCAACTCAGTAAGTAATCAAAGTAACAAAAAATTTGAGTGTAGTGACGAGCATTTATAAATCATGTAAATCCATATAATTAATAATAGTGGAAATGAATAAATCAAGTCAGGAATCTACATTCTGAATATTTCATAAAACTCCAGTTTCCACTTTAAAATCTCGCATAAAATCATTTGTCCAACATTATCATCAGAGGCTCAGTGTAAAGATGAGTGAAAACAGTAGTTTCATAAAAATATAAGCCCCTCGGGCACAATATCACTCACAAATAAAGCCTCTCAGGCAAGCCTCTCAGTCACTCGTGAATCCACTATCAGAATCTTATGCTCTCACTTAAACACTCGTACTCAGCAAGTACCATAAATACACACAACTACTGCGGCGGTTAGCCCGATCCAAAAAATATATAAATATATCTATATTGTTGCGGCGTGCAGCCCGATCCTTACAACATACGATGTGGCATGCAGCCCGATCCATATAATAGTCAACTGCGCCCACTGGGGGTATACGGACTCCGGAGGGGCTCCTACAGCCCAAGCGCTATATTTGTTGTGGCGTGCAGCCCGGTCCAATATGTATATTGCTGCAGCGTGCAGCCCGATCCATATATAACATATATTGTTGCGGCGTGCAGCCCGATCGATACATAATATATAATCTATATTGGTGCGGCGTGCAGCCCGATCCATATGTAATATATAACATATATATTGTTGCGACGTGCAGCCCGATCCATAACTATCCTCACATACTCGGCTCTCGGCTTGAACATATATATTGCTGTGGCGTGAAACCCGATCCATAACTATCCTTACATACTCGGCTCTCGGCCTGACTCAGTCATCCTCACAAGCCACTCGGGCAATTCATCCCAACTTACGGGACTCAGCCCATAATACTTCTCAGAGTTTCAAATCAGTGTGATAATAGTGAAAATAACAACAACTGGTAAACATGACTGAGTTCAAATATGTTCTATCAGGATAGTGGAAGAATAGTGTAAAAGTACCTCTGAGGGTCTAGACAGGTCGGCACAAGGCCCCAAACATGGCTTACAGCCCATAAACGAGTATCAATTTCTAAAAGGCAGGATATCGCAAGGTTTCAAATTGAATACGCGGCTTAATAATCGCTACGAGATGGACCAAGTCACAATTCCTATCGGTGCACGCCCACACGCTCTTCACCTATCATGTGCGTCACCTCATTTACCAAAACAATATCAAATACCAGGGTTTCATACCCTCAGGTTTAGAGTTACAATCGTTACTTACCTCAAAACAGCCCAAAAGCTACTCCGCGATGCTCTTGCCCCTCGAATTGGCTCCAAAATTCTCCGAATCTAACCAAAACTAGATTAACGTCATCAATATACGCTAAAGGAACAAAACTCAATCGAAAACTATCAATTTAGACACAATTCTCGAAATTTGGTCAAACCCGAGCCCCGAGCCCATGTCTCGGAATTTTAAAAAATATACATCACTAGAATCTTCATCCTCCCACAATTCTATACATACCAAGAACACCAAAATCGGACCACAATTGCCCACTCAAATCATCAAAAGAATATTCTAATTCGCATGCACCTAACCTTCCCAATTTTGGGTTTAAATCCAAAAACTTTCCGGTTTAATTACTTAGAAAATGACATAGAATTGAGTTATGAAGTCGAAATATTACCTCCAAGTGATTCCCTTAAATTTCCTCTTCAAACCCTCTCAAAGAGCTCCAAACCCGCTCAACGATGGAGGAAAATAGACAAAATTTCGTGAGGGCTATTTAAAACATTTTGCCCAGCACTAATATTTCCTTCAGTGCGATCGTGTCTCCAGCCACGCGATCGCGATGCACAGTCCAGACCACTCTACGCGTTCTCATACCAACACACGCGATCGCATAGCTCAAATATCCATCCCACACACGCAACTCAGAACACTTATGCGATCGCACAAAGAGCCACGCGACTGCACTTCACAAGCTGCCCAACCTATGCGATCGCAAACCTTATTACACGATTGCATAGAACAAATCTGCCTGCCTCAAACTTTACTCTACGCGATCACGGATGAACTCACGCGATCGCAATGAACAAACCACTGCTGCTAAAACACTAGAAAACCAGCAATCTCCCAAAGACCAAAAGTGCCCGTTTGAGCATCAGAAATACACCTGAGGCCCTCGGGACCTCAACCAAACATGCCAACAAATCCCATAACCTTATTCAAACTTAGTCTAGCCTTCAAAAAACAAAAATCAACGCAAAAACACCAAAAACACATCAAATTCAAGCCTATGAACTTTGAAACTTCTAAATTTCGCCAATAATGCCGAAACCATCCAAAACACATCTGATTGACCTGAAAATTTGCACACATATCCAAAATGGCATTATGAACCTGCTCCAATACCCGGAATTCCATTCCGACCCCGATATCCTATTTTCACTCCCGACCGGAAATCGCCAAAAACTAACTTTCGCCAATTCAAGCCTAATTCTACACCGGAAATCCAAACTTCATTCCGAATACACTCCTAAGTCCCAAATCACCTAACAAAGCTATCCGAGCCATAAAATCCACATTCCGAAGGTCGTTTACCAATAAGTCAATTCCCAATTGACATTTTTAACTATTAAGCTTCTTTAAGAGACTAAGTGTCTCAGTTCTCACCACGACCACTCCGAACCTGAACCAACCGACCCAACACAACATAAATACGCTAAGCAACATATGATAAAGTAGAAGGGGGAAATGGGGCTAATCTCACGAAACGATCGACCGGGTTGTTACAGTGATGCTAGCAATCACAATAGCCTAAGACGATAGTTGTGGAGCAAACTTACTCAAATAGGAGCTAATGTACAGACTATTTGGCTACTCAATGGGAACTTCAACAATGTGCTAACTACTGATGATAGAATAGGGGCACCAGTTACCTAAACAGAAACCCAAGGTTTCCAGGAGCTGGTTGATGTGCTGCAGTTTACTCCTATGAAAAGCATTGGATGGTTCTATATATGGTGCAATAAGCAACAGGAAGATTGAAGGGTATATAGTAAGATTGATTGGGAACTAGGCAACTATTTGTGGCTACACTAATATAACCACATAGAGGCTGAATTTATGAATTTTAAAAGTGTTTGACCATTCCCCAATACTAATTCAATGTAAGCAAAGGAACCAGCAGAGGGGCTTGCATCCTAAACCTTTCAAGCTATACAACACTATTACAGGCATCCAGAATTTAGTGATATAGTGAAACATATCTAGGAGCAAGAGATAAATGCAGACCCTATGGCTTCATACCAACAGAAACTTGACCATGTGTGATGACCCAAAGGGTAATCTTATGAATTAAAACCCCATTTCGAGCTCATTGGCCATAAAAAGATTATTTTTTAATTACCTCGATTTGCGTGCAAAGTACGGGCGCAAAACCAAAAAGCTTTTATGTGAAAATATATGAAATAATAAATTTTGAGAGTTAAATTTAATTTTAGTTGACTTCGGTCAACATTTTGAGTAAACGGACCTGGATCTATATTCCGACAATCTCGGGAGGTCCGCATTAAAATATGGAACTCGGGCGTATGCCCGGAATGGAACTCCTAGGTCCCTAGCCTTAGAAATCAATTTTTGAAGAAAATTATATTTTGTTCGATTATTAAGGAAATAAAAAAATGAACTAAGATGTGAAATCATCGATATCGGGCCCGTATTTTGGTTCCGGAGCCCAATTCAGGTTTGTTATGCCATTTAAGCCCTATCTGTGAAATTTGAAGAATCGAAATTTATTTAACGTGATTCGGACGTCCAGTTGAAAAATTATGAAAATGGAGTGTTCTAGAGGAAAATCATGAGTTTGAGGTTAAATTCGTAGTTTTTGATGTTATTTTGATGGTTTGACCGCACGAGCAAGTTCGTATGATAGTTTTAGACTTGCGTACATGTTTGGTTTGGAGCCTCGAAGGTTCGGATGAGTTTTGGATAGGCCACGGAGTGATTAGAACTTAAGAAAACTCAACTGTGCGTCTGGTGTTTTGCATAGGCCTCTGATCTCGCAAATGCGAGATCAGGCTTTGCAAATGCGAAGTCTGCCAGCCTGGGAAATGCGACTATACTATCGCAAATGCGAAGAAGGCCTGGGAAGGCCAACCTCGCAAATGCGAACCTTTGGTCGGAATTTGCGAAGGCCCCAGATGTCGCAAATGCGAAGGCAGTAGGATTTTAAAGGGTTCGCAATTGCGAAGCCCTGATCGCACTTGCGGTAACTGCAGCCTATTAAGTCAAATTTTAGACGGTATTTTCAACCATTTTTCAATTCTCTCGAACCCTAAACCTCCATAGGCAATTTTCAAAAGACCCAAACTTCTCCAAATCATTGGTAAGTGATCTCTAACTAATTCCTTTCAATACTTAATAACCTTTTACAAGATTCCATCATAGAATCTAGAGTTTTCATGGTAAAAATTGAAATTTTTGGGTAGAACTTAGGAATTTCGAAAGTTCAGAATTTAGACATCGAATTGAGGTCGGATTCCAAAACCAAATGTATATCCGGGATCGGGGAGAATGGGTAAACGGGTTTTGGTCCGAACCTCGAGTTTAAACCAAGGGGCCCCGGGGTCTATTTTTGTCTTTTGATAGGAAAATCAGGATTTTTTATTAAAGTTAATTCCTTTAGCAATAATTAATGATATTCAACCAATTTTGATTAGATTCGAGCGGGTTAGAGGCAAATTCTAAAGGAAAATTTGTGCTTGAGTAGTGAATTGCTTGTGAAATTGAGGTAAGTGTTTGGTTTAACCTTGGCTTGAGGGAATAAGAATCCCCAACTTAAATGCTATGTGATTTTGCATGTGTGTGGTGTATAGGTGAGTTGACGAGTATCTATGCACCACCAAACTATCTGTTGAACATGATCCCTTCCATGTTCCTAATTTATTTGATTCTTGGCTTAATGGTTTTCATGATTTTAATGGTTTCCACGATTTTGTCCATTATCTGTTGTCCACTTGTTGATCGCTTGGCATCATTATGGTATAAAAAGGGTTGAGCTGGTTGCCAGTGTTTTACAATACACACAGTTGGTTTCATTGTGAAATGATAATTGATGAAGTTAATGAATAATACAGCTTTCTGCTTACAATTGTTGAGACATAAATATTGTGAAAGGCTTTGGCCTAAATTGTGAAATCTTTTTTTATAAATAAAGAGATGTGATTGTCTGGTTGGAGCGGGTTGCACGCCGCAACGAGGAGTAATAAGGGAGGACATGTGGGATCGTGTTGCACGCCACAGCAGGAGAATTAAGGGTGATAAATATAGCGATGAGCAATAAGGGTGGACAGGTGGGAGTGGGTTGCGCGCCGTAACAAGGAGCAATAAGGGAGGATATTCATATTTTACTGATTATAAACATAAAGACTGGAATACTCACTAATTGTGGTCATTTCATATTCTGCACTTACGGTTATTTTAAATTGAAACTTGGAGATTTTTGTGAGGATTGGTTAGAGCTGAGATCTAGAAAAGTTAACCGAGTTGTTTTGTTTATTTGTTGCAAGTATTGTTTAATTGTTATTATTCCCTTTTTGCTTTATTATACATTGTATCCAGGTTATGTTATAAATGCCATGTCGTAGCCTCGTCACTACTTAGTCGAGGTTAGGCTCGAAACTTACCAGTACATGGGGTCGGTTGTACTGATATTGCACTCTGCACTTCTTGTACAGATCCAGGTACCGACCAGAGCTAGGTGAAAGTAGCAGCTGATATCATTCACACGGACACACGAGGTAGATCTGATGGCGTCCACAGATTCCTGGAGTCTTCTCCTTATTAGTTATTTACTGTTTTATTTCATTCAAAACAGACATATGTTTTCTTTCAGCCAAATATTTGTAGTATTCTTTAGTAGTTCGTGAATTGTGACACCAGACCCTGGGTAGTTATATAGTTAGTATTAGTTCGTGGTTCGTTTTATCTTATCGGATATTATTCTTGATTGCATTTATTGTAAAGTATTAGATTTCCTTTTTATTTTAAATTGTTCTATTGTGTTTATTTAAACTTTTAAAAGAAAAGGTTAATTAATTTCTAATATTGGCTTGCCTAGCAAGTATGGTGTTATGCGCCATCACGATCCCGAGGGTTAGGAATTTGAATCGTGACAAGTTGGTATCAGAGCACTAGGTTGGACAGGTCTCACAATTCATGAACAAGATTAATAGAGTCTGAGGGATCGGTATAGAGACGTCTGTACTTATGTCTCACAGGCAATAAAGTTAGGACAAACTCATTTTCTTTCTCTCTGTCGTGCGATTCTTGTTATCTCAATTACTGATTGAAATCTTCTGTTCTCTCACAGATGGTGAGAACACATGCTTCTTCTTCCGCTGACCAACAATCAGGTTCTCCAGCAGCAGCAGCTCTTACAAGGGGCAGAGGCCGAGGCAAGGGCATGACTTAGCCTATTGCTCAGGAAGCAGCCCCAGCTGTGGAGCCTCAGATAGAGATTGATGAAGAGGCTCCAGCTCAGACTGTTCCAACGGGACCAGTTCAGGTCCTAGAGGGGTTTATTGCTACCGTGGTGCTTAAGGATGCTTTGGTCTGATTAGTGGATATTATGGAGAGTGTAGCCAGACTGGCACACTCCCCATGGCAGTCGTATCTCAGGCTGGAGTAGGGGTCCAAACTCCTGCTACCCACACTCCTAAGAAGAATACTCCCCAGATTCAGACCCCAACATCCAACTGAGTTAGGGTAGTTCATCTAGTTGTTGCAGCACCGCTTGTTGATAGGGCAGCTATGTCCGTTGATGCTTTGTGAAGATTGGACAGGTTCATCATGATTTTCCCTATTCATTTCAGTGGTGCTATTTCAGAGGATCCTCAAGAATATCTTGATAGCTGCCATGAGGTTCTTCAGAACATGGGTATTTTGGAGACCAATGGGGTCGACTTTGCCGCTTTTCAGATGACTGGTTCCGCCAAGAAATGGTGGAGGGATTATTTGTTGACTAGACCAGCCGGATCACCTGCTCTGACTTGGGATCAATTTTCACATATTTTTTGGGAGAAGTTTCTTCCTATCACTACTATAGAGGAGCGTCGTCGCCAGTTTGAGCGTCTTCAGCAGGGCAGCATGACTGTCACCCAGTATGAGACTCGATTTGTGGATTTGGCTCGGCATGCTATTCTTTTTTTGCCTATAGAGAGGGAAAGGGTCAGGAGATTTATTGAGGGCCTTGCTCAGCCGATGAGATTACAGATGGCTAAGGAGACAGGGAGTGAGATTTCCTTTCAAGATGTGGCCAATATGGCTAGGAGATTTGAGATGGTTCTTGGACTGGGAGGTCAGGGTTCGGACAAGAGACCTCGCTATTAATTCAGCACTTCAGACGTCCCATGGTGCCTCAGGTGGTCGTGGCTCTTACTTGCCTTATTCTAATCAGCCAACCCCTATCAGAGCACTTCCTCTTCAGAGTTATTATCGTGATCAGCCGGATCGTCAGGGTCAGCCTTAGTATCAAGATGGGTGATATGAGTGTGGTGAGTACGGGCATATTCGGAGAACTTGTCCGAGATTTTTGGGTAATCAGCCTCAGGATCAGAATTCTTGTGCTATAGTTCCGGAACCAGCTGCAGCACCACATATCCATCCAGCCAGGGGTAGGGGTCAGGTAGTTAGAGGTAGAGGTCAGAATGTTAGAGGTGGAGGCCATCCTGCTAGAGGTGGAGGACAACCCGCTAGAGGTGGAGGTCCACAAGTCAGAGGTTGTCCTAGAGACACAATTTAGGGTGATGGGGCCCCGCCCTGATTGTATGCATTTCCGGCTAGACCCGAGGCAGAGTCCTCTGATGCTGTTATCATAGGTACCATTTCGGTTTGCAATAAAGATGCTTCAGTTTGTTTGATCTGGGTCTTCTTATTCTTATGTGTCATCCTATTTTGCCTCGTATTTGGTTGTGCCCCACGATTCTTTGAGTGTCCCTGTTTATGTGTCTACACCGGTGGGGGATGCTATTGTTGTAGATCGTGTGTATAGTTTGTGTGTGATCGTTATTGAGGGTCTTGAAACTAGTGTAGACCTTTTGCTTCTTGACATGGTCGATTTTGATGTCATATTGGGCATGGATCGGCTGTCACCTTATTATGCCATCTTGGACTGTTATGCCAAGACAGTTACTTTAGCTTTACTAAGGTTGTCTCGATTGGAGTGGAAAGGGACTCCTTTCATTCTTCCAGCAAAGCGATTTCTTATACCAAGGCTCGCCGCATGGTTGAGAAAGGGTGTTTGTCTTATTTGGCTCATATTCGTGATTCTAATGCCGAGGTTTCTTCGATAGATTTGGTACCCATTGTTCGTAAGTTTCCCCAGGTGTTTCCGGTAGACCTGTTGGGGATGCCACCCAACAGGGATATTGATTTTTGCATTGATGTGGCTCCGGGCACTCAGTCCATTTATATCCCTCCATACCGGATGGCCCTACCAGAGTTGACAGAATTGAAAGAGCAGTTGCAAGACTTGCTTGATAAGGGTTTCATTAGACCTTGTATCTCACCTTGGGGGTGCACCCGTTCTGTTCGTAAAGAAAAAGGATGGATCTATGAGGTTGTGTATAGATTACCGGCAATTGAATAAAGTTACTATCAAGAATAAGTATATGTTGCCGAGGATTGATGGTTTGTTTGATCAGCTTCAAGGTACCAGGGTGTTTCCGAAAATTGATCTGAGATCGGTCTACCATCAGTTGAAGAATTCGATGTCCCTAAGACAGCCTTTCGGACGAGATATGGGCACTATGAATTTCTGGTGATGTCTTTTGGCTTGACTAATGCCCCAACATCATTTATGGACTTGATTAATCAGGTTTTCAAGCCTTACTTGGATTCTTTCTTAATCATGTTTATTGACGATATTCTAATATACTCCCGCAGTTAGGAGGAGCATGAGCAGCACCTCCGGATAGAGCTTCAGACTTTAAGAGATAGTCAATTGTATGCTAAATTTTCAAAGTGCGAGTTCTAGTTGAATTCAGTAGCTTTCTTGGGTCACATCGTATTAGCAGAGGGTATTAAGGTAGATCCTAAGAAGATAGAGGCAGTCAAGAACTGGCCTAGACCCACTTCAGCCATGGAAATCAGGAGCTTCTTGTGTTTGGCGGGTTTTTACCGTCGGTTTGTAGAGGGGTTCTCGTCTATAGCAGCCCTGATGACGATATTGACTCAGAAAGGTACCCCATTCAAATGGTCGTATGAGTGTGAGGCGAGCTTTCATTAGCTCAAGACCGCCTTGACTTCAACACCAGTGTTGATGTTACCATAAGGTTCAAGGTCTTTCACGGTATATTGTGATGTTGCCCGTGTTTGGCTTGGAGCGTTATTGATGCAGGACGGCAGGGTGATTGCATATGCATCTCAGCAGTTGAAAGTCCATGAGAAGAATTACCATATCCATGACTTAGAGTTGGCAGCCATTGTTCACGCATAGAAAATATGGAGGCAGTATCTTTATGGTGTGTCGTGTGAGGTTTATACGGATCATCGCAGTCTCCAGTACTTATTCAAGCAAAAGGATCTTAATTTAAGACAGAGGAGATAGTTAGAGTTATTGAAGGATTATAAAGTCACTATATTGTATCATCCAGGGAAGGCCAATATGGTGGCTGATGCATTGAGTAGGAAGGCAGTGAGTATGGGCAGCCTTGCATTTATTTCAGTCGGTGAGATGCCATTAACTTCAGATGTTCAGACTTTGGCTAATCAATTCGAGAGGTTAGACATTTCAGAGCTCCATCGTGTCTTAGCTATACAGTCACTCGGTCTTCTTTATTCGAGCGTATCAAAGATCGGTAGGATGATGACCCGCACTTGATGGTCCATAGGGACACAGTTCGGCACGGCGGTGCCAAGCAAGTTACACTTGGAGATGACGGCGTTTTGAGGATGCAGGGTCGAGTGTGTGTGCCTAATGTTGACGGGCTTCATGAGTTTATCCTTGAGGAGGCTCACAGTTCTAAGTATTCTATTCACCCAGGTGCTGCCAAGATTTACCAGGACTTGCGGCAGAATTATTGGGGGCGAAGGATGAAGAAGGATATTGTTGCTTATGTGGCTCGTTGCTTGAATTGTCAACAGGTGAAGTATGAGCATCAGAGACCCAGTGGTTTGCTTCAGCAGATAGATATTACTGAGTGGAAGTGGGAGCGTATCACTATGGACTTCGTTTTTGGACTCCCACAGACTCAGAGGAAGTTCGACACCGTTTGGGTTATTGTGGATAGGCTGACTAAATCAGCACATTTCATTCTGGTGGAAAATACTTGTACCTCGGAGGAGTTGGCAAAGATATATATTCGAGAGATTGTCCGCCTTCACGGTGTTCCCGTGTCTATCATTTCTGATCGAGGTACGCAGTTTACCTCACACTTTTGGAGGGCAGTTCAGCGTGAGTTGGGTACACGAGTTCTGTTGAGCATGGCGTTTCATCCTCAGACGGACGGGCAGTCCGAGCGTACTATTCAGATCTTGAAAGATATGTTTTGTGCCTGTTTTATTGATTTTGGAGGTTCTTCGGATGCCGTTAGCGTATGTTTCCTACAATAATAGCTATCAGTCGAGCATTCAGAGGCTCCCTATAAGGCATTATATGGTAGACGTTGCAGATCGCCAGTTGGATTGTTTGAGCCGGGAGAGGCTCGGTTATTGGGTACAGACTTTTTTCAAGAGGCCTTAGATAAGGTCAAGGTTATACAAGAACGACTTCATGCAGATCAGTCTAAGAAAAAGAGTTATGCGGACTGTAAGGTTCGTGATATAGCATTCATGGTCGGAGAAAGGTTATTACTTCGGGTTTCGCCCATGAAGGGTGTTATGAGGTTTGGGAAGAAGGGCAAGTTGAGCCCTAGGTATATTGGGCCATATGAGATTCTCAATAGAGTGGGTGAGGTAGCTTATAGACTTGCATTGCCTCCAGGGTTATCCTCAGTTCATCCGGTATTCCATGTGTCTATGCTCCAAAAATGTCATGGGGACCCGTCCCACATGTTAGATTTCAGCTCTGTCCAATTGGACAAAGATTTGACCTTTGAGGAGGAGCCGGTAGCCATTTTAGACCGGCAGGTTCATCAATTGAGATCAAAGGATTACCCTTCAGTTCGAGTGCAATGGAGAGGTCAGCCTGTTGAGGCAGCTACTTGGGAGTCCGAGTCGGACATGTAGAGTAGATATCCCACCTGTTTGCCAGTGCAGGTAATTTTCTATGTCCGTTAGAGGATGAACATTTGCTTTAGAGGTGGAGATTGTAATGACCCAAAGGGTCATCTTATAAATTAAAACCCTATTTCGAGCTCATTAGCCTTAAAAAATTAATTTTAATTACCTCAATTTGCGTGCGCAATCCGAGCGCAAAACCGAAAAGCTTGTATGTGAAAATATATGAAATAATAAATTTTGAGAGTTAAATTTGATTTCAGTTGATTTTGGTCAACATTTTGAGTAAACGGACCCGGATCTGTATTCCGACGATCCCGGGAGGTCCGCAGTAAAATATGGGACTTGGGCGCATGCTCGGAATGGAACTCCGAGGTCCCTAGCCTTAGAAATTAATTTTTGAAGAAAATTATTGTTTGCGGGATTATTTTAGGAAATAAAGAAATGAAGAAATCATTGGTATCAGGCCCGTATTTTGGTTCCGAAGCCCGATACAGGTTTGTTATGGCATTTAAGTCCTATCTGTGAAATTTGGTGAGAATCAAAATTTATTTGACGTGATTCGGACATCCGGTTGAGAAATTGTGAAAATGAAGTATTCTTGAGGAAAATCATGAGTTTGAGGTTAAATTGGTAGTTTTTGATGATTTGATCACACGAGAAAGTTCGTATGATGTTTTTAGACTTGTGTGCATGTTTGGTTTGGAGTCCCAAGGGCTCGGGTGAATTTTGGATAGGCCACAGAGCGATTAGAACTTAAGAAAAGTCAGTTGTGCATCTGGTACCGGCCTGGGAAATGCGACTATATTGTCTCAAATGCGAAGAAGGCCAGGGAAGGCCAATCTCGCAAATGCGAACCTTTGGCCAGAATTTTTGAAGGCCCCAGATGTCGAAAATCCGACATATATGTCGCAAATGCGAAGGTAGCAGGATTTCAAAGGGTTCGCAATTGTGGTAACTACAGTATGTTAAGCCCGATTTTAGACGGGATTTTAATCCATTTTTCAATTCTCTCGAACCCTAAACCTCCATAGGTGATTTTCCAAAGACCCAACTTCTCCAAATCCTTGGTAAGTAATCTCTAACTAATTCCTTTCAATCCTTAATAACTTTTTACAAGATTTCATCATAAAATCTAGAGTTTTCATGGTAAAAATTGGGATTTTTGGGTAGAACTTAGGAATTTCAAAATTCGGAAATTTAGACCTCGAATTGAGGTCGAATTCCAAAACCAAATATATATCCAGGCTCGGGGGAGAATGGGTAAACGGGTTTTGGTCCGAACCTCGAGTTTAGACCAAGCGGGCCCAGGGTCAATTTTTGTCTTTTGATAGGAGAACCATGATTTTTCATTAAAGTTAATGCCTTTAGCAATAATTAATGATATTCAACCAATTGTGATTAGATTCGAGCGGGTTAGAGGAAATTTCTAAAGAAAAAGTTGTGCTTGAGCAGTGAATTGCTTGTGAAATTGAGGTAAGTGTTTGGTTTAACCTTGGATTGAGGGAATAGGAATCCCCAACTTAAATTCTATGTGAATTTGCATGTGTGTGGTGTATAGGTGAGGTGACGAGTATCTATGCACCACCAAACTATCTGTTGAACATGATCCCTTCTCTGTTCCCAATTTGTTTGATTCATGGCTTAATGGTTTTCATGATTTTGATGCCTCCATGTCCACTTGTTTTCGTCAACTTGTTGTTAAATATGTTTTCACGTATTTAGAAGTGTTAGTTGATCCCTTGGCATCATTGTGTTATAAAAAGGGTTGAGCTGGTTGACAGTGTTTTATGATACACACGGTTGGTTTCAATTGTGGAATGATAATTGATGAAGTTTATGAATAGTACAGTTTTCTGCTTACAATTGTTGAGACATAAATATTGTGAAAGTCTTTGCCTAAATTGTAAAATCTTTCTTATAAATAAAGAGTTGTGATTGTATGGTGGGAGCGGGTTGCACGCCGCAACGAAGAGTAGTAAGGGAGGACAAGTGGGATCGGGTTGCACGCTGCAACAGGAGAAATAAGGGTGATAAATACAGGGAGGAGCAATAAGGGTGGACAGATGGGAGCGGGTTGCGCACTGCAACAAGGAGCAATAAGGGAGGATATTCATATTTTACTAATTTTAAACATGAAGGCTGGAATACTCACTATTTTATTGTGGTCATTTCATATTCTACGCTTATGGTTATTTTAAATTGAAACTTGGAGATTTTCGTGAGGATTGGTTAGAGCTGAGATCTGGAAAAGTTAAGCGAGTTATTTTGTTTATTTGTTGCAAGTACAGTTTAATTGTTATTATTCCCTTCTTGCTTTATTATACATTGTATCCAGGTTATGTTAGAAATGCCCCGCCGTAGCCTCGTCACTACTATGTCGAGGTTAGGCTCGACACTTACCAGTACATGGGGTCGGTTGTACTGATACTGCACTCTGCACTTCTTGTACAGATCCAGGTATCGGCCAGAGCTAGGTGAAAGTAGTAGTTGATATCATTCACACGGAGACACGAGGTAGATCTACTGGCGTCCGCATAAACCTGGAGTCTTCTCCTTATTAGTTATTTACTATTTTATTTCATTCAAAACAGACATATATTTTCTTTCAGCCAAATATTTGTAGTATTCTTTAGTAGTTCGTGAATTGTGACACCAGACCCTGGGTAGTTATATAGTTAGTATTAGTTCGTGGTTCGTTTTATCTTATCAAATATTATTCCTGATTGCATTTATTGGAAAGTAATAGATTTTCTTTTTATTTTAAATTGTTCTATTGTGTTTAAGTAAACTTTTAAAAGAAAAGGTTAGTTAACTTCTAACTTTGGCTTGCCTAGAAAGTATGGTGTTAGGAGTCATCACGATCCCGAGGGTTGGGAATTTGGGTCGTGACACCATGCTAGACAAAAACTAGAGATACTCCAAGCTGAACTTAAAGCATGTCCTTTAGATGAAACCCTATTTGACTAGGAGAAGAAAGTACTAGCTGAGATGGAAAAATGAAATAATATAGAACAAAAAGTATTGAACCAGAAGTCCAGAGCAACTTGTATTGAATGTGGTGACTCTAATTCTAAATATTTTCATGCACAGTGGAAGATGAGGACAAGAAAAAACCACATTGTGTCTATCTACAATGATAGTGGTGTAAAGCTAATTGATCCTGCCCATGTGGAGAATGAATTTATATCATTCTTCACAAAACTCATAGGTGAAGGTGGAAGTAATCATAGATGTCAAATTCTAAAGCTTTACACCTAGGGACCTACCTTAGCTTACAACATAAGTCTGCTTTGATAGAAGAGGTATCAAATGATGAGATATTGGCTGCTATCAAGGACATGCCATGACAAGGCCCCAGGGGTGGATGGATTCCCCATTGAATTTTTTTATAAAGCACTAAAATGAATTTGTTAGTGATGTCTGTGTTGCTATCAGACACTTATTTGTGACAGGGAAAATGCACAGAGGAATGAACTGCACTACTATCACTATAATCCCCAAAGTGCACAACGCATGTCAAGTCAAAGATTCTGGGCTTATTTCTTGTTGCACCACATTGTATAAAATAATTACAAAAGTCATTGCTTCCAAAATAAAAGGTACTATAAGAGGACTCAATGGTGATTCATAGTCTGCCTTTCTTGAAGGAAGAAGCGTCACTGATAATGTTATGTTTACACATGAATTATTCAAAGGCTATAACAGAAAAGAGATTTCACCAAGATGAATTTTGAAGGTGGAACTGAGGAAAGCATATGACACTCTTGGTTGGGGATTTCTTGAAAGAATGTTGATTGAGCTTGTACTTTCTCATAAATTTATCAGGTGGATAATGGAATGCATTACAACAGTGACTTACTCACTCAATATGAATAGAGGGCTGACAAAATCCTTTCAAGGGAGGAGAGGAATCAGAAAAGGTGACTCTATATCTCCTTATATGTTTTTCACTACCATGGAGTATTTACAGAGGTATCTTGCACAACTGGTAAAGAACAAAGACTTCAAATTCCACCCCCAATGCAAAAAGCTAGGAGTGATTCATATCTACTTTGCTGATGATTTCCTTATGTTTTGTAAGGCTGATATTACATCTATCAGATTACTGCAACAGACATTCCTAAAGTTCTCTTGCTCATCTAGCCTCCAGGAAAATACAGAAAAGAGTTATATCTACTTAGCTGGCATTTCAGATAGCCTAAAGTAGGACATCCTACAAGAACTGGGGTACACTGGAGGTACTTTACCATTCATGTGTCTAGGAGTCCCTCTAGCATCCAAAAGCTGTCTATAATTCAATGTTATCCACTTGTAGAGAAGATTACACAAAGAATCAATTGTTAGAACTCAAAATTGCTTTCATATGCATGTACATTGCAACTAATTAAATCAGTATTATTTGGGGTACAATCCTATTGGGCACAAATTTTTCTATTGCCTAAAAAGGTATTCAAAATGTTTGAAGCCATCTGTAGATCCTTCTTATGGACTGGTACATCTACTATTTCCAAGAAGGAATTAGTTGCATGGGAAAAGTATGCTTGCCACAGGTTGCTGGGGGCCTCAATGTGATGAACCTGTACTACTGGAATAAGACAACAGTTGCAAGGCACATGTGGTCAGTAGCAACGAAGAAAGACTGTCGTTGGATCAGGTGGATCCACACATTTTAAATAAAGAACCATAGTGTGAAAAATGCCCCAATACCCAAAAATGCAGCCCGGGTAGTCAGAAACATCATGGAGACAAAAAGATTCATTGTCGAACTCCAATGTATTCAGGGAGATTTGAGAAGCAAACTTCTCCAATTACAAAAGGGTGAAGCCTTTAGTACCAAAAAGCTATATCAACTGCAATTTCCCCAACTTCAAAGAGTACCCTGGAAGAGTATAAATCCAGCATACATCCTAGGTTCGAGTTTATACTTTGGCTAGCACTGCAGAAGAGGTTAGCCATAGTGGACAGACTACTAAAGTTTGGAATCCAAGCTCCACAATAGTGTGTTTTTTGCTACCATTCTGATGAAGTGTTCGAACATCTATATTTTGAGTGTCCCATAGTAAAGGAGATATAGACTAAGATGCTTATCTGGCTAGGTCACCCTAGACCTGTTCAGGATTGGCAAGGAGAAGTACAATGGATAAATAACGGTGCAAAGGGGAAGTGTGGACATTGGACAAATGTAACCTGCCTGTTTGGCATGCTGGTTTACACAGTATGAAGGGAAAGAAACATGCTCAGATTTCAAGGGGGTGTGCTCAAGACTAATAGCATATGTAGAGAAATTGCGTTGCACATACATATTAGAGGCAGAACATTACAGAACTGGCAGAGAGCACTACATCAGTTGGATTCTTTTCCTTAGGCTCTCTACATATTTAATTGTTTCTTGGTTTTGAATGGATGATGTAAAAAAATGTCTCTATATTAGGTATAGTTCTTAGATATTCAGGGTTGTTGTAACTAGGAGATATGAGTGTTGATGGTCGATATCTACTTCTTTTGTAAAGGTAACTTTTTTGGAATGAATAGAATGCCACTATTTATCCAAAAAAAAAAAAGAGATTATAATATTACATGCATATATTAGTGGAGACTGGTTATTATAATCCAACCCAAATGTCCTTTTAGCTGTATAACAATTTCATATGAAATCGAAAAATAATGAGGTGATAATCAAATATTCTTTTGATTATATTTCTTTTCCTGAATCAATCAAATTCCGAAAATGCTTATCAAATGTTCTCCATATACTAAAATAATGAATACATGACATGTAATTTATATATTTGGTTTAATATTGTTACCTCAATTTAAACTTTCTATCAATGATAAAGTCATCTGGTTTGGTTTAAATATATTTTTGAATAAGTTTGTGTCATGACCCAAAATCTAGTCATGATCATGATGGCACCTATCGTATTACAAGGCAAGCCTATTTCTCAAAATATTACTACTAATTGATTATATGAAATTAATAAAATATTTCCAATAATTTAATTTCTGATAAACTAAACCAACTATAAATATAAATAATATAAAATACGAAAAAGTGTCCTAAACATCAGGGTGTGACTAAGTCATGAGCGTCTAGAACTATGAACTAAAGTATATAAATTGTCTAACTGTCCAAAAGAAGAAATTGACAAAAGGAGTAACAAGGTCCTGCGGACGCTAGCATCTACCTTGCAATCTCCACAGATAGTTGTCTTGAACTCAATAATCGCCGTACTCTAACTCACCTGGATCTGCACATAAAATACAGGGTGTAGTATGAGTACAACCGACTCAGTAGTAACAGAAATAACTAAGGAATTGAGCAGTAGTGACGAGGTAAGTAAAACAGAAATAACTAAGGAACTAAGCAGTAGTGACGAGATAAGTAAAACAATTCAATTATTTCATCATCACAATTTAAAATAAACAGGAAAATTCCATAAAAAAACAAAAAATGCTATAAAGAAATTAACATGTAAAATGCAAAAACAAAAAAAACTAAATGCAACCTCACATCAATGTCACTCCATCACTCAACACTCACACTCAACACTCAACACGCAACACTCAATACATTCAACACTCAATACACTCACACTCAACACTCTGTGCTCATTGGGGGTGTGTACAGACTTCGGAGGGGCTCCCAAAGCCCAAGCGCTAAGCACGGACAGCTCACGTGCCATAAAATCAATACCTGGATCCGCACGGTCAGCTCACGTGCTACACGGATAACTCAAGCGCTAAGGTATCAATACCTGGACCCGCACGTTTAGCTCACGCGCTACGCGGATAACTCATGCGCTATGGTATTAATATCCTCACAACCAGGCCACCGGCCTTGGTCAATCATGTACCTCTCCAGCCTCACAATGCACCACAAATAAGGGGATACAGTCCACATCAAGTAACACAACATATCAGCAAAATAATAGAGACTGAGATAAACATGTACAATAATTTCTATGACTGAGTATAAATGACGTGAGCAAGAATGAAGCCTAAACATGATCTCTAACATGAAGGCAGACAAGTTCATCAACAAGTAAATGCATAAACACATATAATGGTTATTAGGCCTCATAACCTCACGGGATGGATCAAGTCTCAATCCCTCGAGATATACACCCACATGTCCATCACCTAGCATGGGTATTACCTCCAAACAATCACATGATATCAAATTCTCCGGGTTTATACCCTCAAGGCCAGAGTTAAAACTGTTACTTACCTCAACAGCGTAAAATCTTACTCTGGGATGCCCTCGTCTCTGGACTCTATCTCCAAAATCTCTGAATCTAACCATAATCAATTAATACCATCAACATGTGCTAAAGAATCGAATTTCACAATAAAAATTATGACCAAAACCCGACCCTCAGGCCCATATCTCAAAACCACTCAAAAATGGCAGAATAATAAACCTCTTCCTCTCCTGAGTCTAACCATATAAAATTTATCAAAATCGGACTTCGTTTGGTCCCTCAAATCCCTACCTAAAACTCTCCAAAACTCAAGCCTTAACTCCCTCAGTTTCACTTTAAAATCATCAATCAAATCCCAAAAACGAAGATGGATTCATGAAATATAACCAAAAGCGAGTAGAGAACATATACCTCAATCTCTATGGTGAAAATCGCCTCCAAAATCGCCCAAATCTGAGCTCCCCAACTCAAAATATGACCGAATGAACAAACCCTATTTTATATATTTTTTGTCAGTTATTCTGCGTCATTTCTCATGCCAAACGATCCTTGAAACTCACTTTTTATACCTCCAATGGATTCCTTGTGAAATTCTAGTCAATTTAGGCTTTTGAATCACTCAATTTGACCTTATAATGAATGAGATATGTTGGTTTCAATATTTGCAAATAGTGCAGATTTTTAAATACGCCGTCAGTGACAATTTGGTAATTAATCTGAAAAATCTAGTAACCTAATTCCTAGTAAAATGACCATAAAATCCTCATACGATGTCCAAATTTGACGATTCTTTTTCTAAGGGTCTGTAATTACGATACATATCTAATGCTTCAATAAAAAAGGAAATCGGAGCTCATTTGTGCAATATGATATCACTTATGCTTGAAGAAACGGCGTCGAAACATAAGAAAAACGAGCACAACACAACCCAAACTTATCCAAAACTCACCCGAGGCCCTCGGGACCTCAACCAATAATTCCAACAAGTCATATATCACTACCTGAACTTAGGCGAACCTCCGAAACACCCAAAACAATACCAAAACACCAAATCAAGCTCGAATTCAAGCCTAAAAACTTCTAAACTTCCAAAATTCTCCAACGACACTGAAACCTATCAAACCACGTACGAATGACATCAAATTTTTCACACATGTCACAAATGACACTGCGAACCTACTCCAACTTTCGGAATCCCATTTCGACCCTGATACCTAATTTTCCACTGTCGACCAAAATTACCAAATTTTCAACTTTCGCCAATTCAAGCCTAATTCTACCACGGTCCTCCAAATTACATTCCGGACACACTCCTAAGTCTAAAATCATCTAACGAAGATAATCAAATCATAAAAATACAAATCTGAATTTGTTTACTTATAAGTAAACTTCCGGTTGACTTTTTTAACTTAACTTTCTAACTAAGAGACTAAGTGTTCATTTCGCTCCAAGACTAATCTGGACCCAAGCCTATCAGCTCGATACAACTCAACACATCTGAACAATACATAAAGAAGCATAAATGGGGGAAACGGGGCTATAACTCTCAGAGCGACGGGCCGGGTTGTTATATCCTCCCCCTCTTAAACAAACGTTCGTCCTCGGACGAGTCTAAAAACATACTCGGAGTCTCAATTAGGTGAAACCTTCAGCAATACCTTCTTGTCACATTCAAATCATATGAACTCATCTCGCGGTCATATCATATTCATCACATATCCATCCATCCATCATTTCCACTAATTGGGACAATACCGGACATATAAGTCCACAAGAACGCGCTCACACAATCAACACCTCAGTGCTCAAGCTACAGTCAAAATCCGGCCTAAAGTCCTCCAAACTGGTGTGATGACCCTAAGGGTCATCTTATGCTTTAAGACTCAATTTCGGGCTCGTTAGTGTTAGAATAAATATTATTTTTATTCACCTCGATTTGCATGCACAGTCCGGGTGTGAATTCGGAAAGCCTTTATGTGAAAATATATGAAATAATAATTTTTGAGTTAAATTTTATTTTTTAGTTGACTTTGGTCAATGTTTTGAGTAAATGGACCCGGACCCTTGTTCCGACGGTCCCGGGAGGTCCGTAGTAAAATATGTGACTTGGACGTATGCCCGGAATCGAAATCCGTGGTCCCTAGCTCGAGAAATGAATTTTTGATGAAAATTATTAAACATAAATTTAAAGGAATGAAAGAAATTGATTAATGTTTGAACTTGTTGGTATCGGGCCCATATTTTGGTTCCGGAGCTCGGTACAGGTCTATTATAACATATATGTCATGTATATGAAATTTGGTGGAAATCGGAGTTTATTTGACGTGATTCGAACGTCCGGTTGAGAAGATAGTGAATTTGAAATGTTCTTGAGGAATTCATGAGTTTTGATGCTAAATCCGTAGTTTTAGGTGTTATTTTGGTGATTTGATCGCACGAGCAAGTCCGAAAGATGTTTATGGACTTGTGTGCATGTTTGGTTTGGAACCTCGAGGGCTCAAGAACCATCTGAGCGATGCGCGTCAACCAAGGCTGCTGGTGCACCAGTTCTGGTATGCCCGCACCTGCGAGTCTTTGGCCGCAGGTGCGAGTGACAGCCCGTAGATGCGGCCCAGGCCAACTTCTCATTTTTCGCAGATGCGGACTCCTCATCACAGGAGCAGGACCACAGAAGCAGAACATTGTCCGCAGGTGCGGTGCCGGCGGCCCATCTCCCATTCCGTAGAAGCGGACCTCCTGTCCGCACGTGCGGATGCGCAGATGCAGCCCAAGCACCGCAAGTGCAAGGGTCGGGCAGTGAGTTCATGTTAATTAGAACTCCATCCCTTTTCTTCTTATTTTTCACAAGGGTAGAAGACCTAGGGTGATTTTCTCAAGGCGTTTTCTTCCAAAATCATAGGTAAGTGTTCAATAACTACTTTCTTCCAATTACCCATTGTTTTTCATCACTTTTCAATCAAAAATCAAGGGTTTTCATGATAGAAATTGGAGGTTTGGGTAGAATTAGGGAATTTTCCATAATTGGAATATAGACCTCGAATTGGAGTTGGATTTTGAAACTAACTACATATTCGGGCTCGGAGGTGAATGGGTAAACGGAATTTGGTCTGGAATTTGGGAAAATTTAGGAAAACCATAATTTTGCACTAAAGTTAGTTCCTTTAGCACTAATTAATGATATTGAACTAATTATGATTAGATACGAGTGGGTTGGAGGTGAATTCGAAAGGAAAAGCTATAATTGAGCAGTGAGTGGCCTGTGAGATTGAGGTAAGTGTTTGGTCTAACTTTGACTTGAGGGATTAGGAATCCCCGACTTAAATGCTATGTGAAATTATACGTGTGTGGTATATAGGTGAGGTGACGAGTACCTATGCGCCACCAAATTATCTGTTTAGCATGTTCCCTTCCCCGTTTCTAATTTATTATGTTCCTGTCCTAATTGTTTCATGACTATTGATGCTTCCATGTCTACTTGTTTTTGTCCACTTGTTTTGTTAAATATATTGTTTCACTTATTTGATAGTATTAATTGTTCCTTAGCTTCGTTGTGGTACATTAGTGGTTGAGTTGATGGTCGGTGTTTCATGATACATTCCGGTTCATTTCGCTGTGTAGTAATAATTGGTGAAGTTTCTTAATTGTACAGTTTTCCGCTTACATTAGTTGAGATATAAATATTGTGAAGTATTTTGATCTAAATTGTGAAACCCTTATTATAAATGGTGAAATGTTATTGTCTGGTGGGAGTGGGTTGCACGCCGCAACAAGGAGTAATAAGGGTGGACAGGTGGGATCGGTTTGCATGTCGCAACAGGAGGAATAAGGGTGATATATATGTTGAGGAGTAATAAGGTGGGACATGTGGGATCGGGTTGCCCGCCGCATCAAGGAGTAATAAGGGAGAATATTCATGTTGTTACTGGTTATATGATGGAAACTAGAATACCCCTTGTTTTATTTGTTGTTCTTCATATTCTGCTTTTACCGTTATTTAAATTATAACATGGAAATTTACGTAAGGATTGGTTATAGCTGAGATCTAGAAAGATAGCTGGGTTATTTATTTATTTACTGCAAGTTACTGTTTCATTTAGTTTAGTATTTCCTTGTTTCTTTATTAAACATTGTATACATGTTAGATTATAAATGCCCCACCGTAGCCTCGTCACTACCTCGTCGAGGTTAGGCTCGGCACTTACCAGTACATGGGATCGATAGTACTGATACTGCACTCAGCACTTCTTGTGTAGATCCAGGTTTTGGTCAGAGTTAATTTCGAGTAGTAGCTGAATGTTCGCACGGAGACACGAGGTAGATCTGCTGGCGTCCGCAGATTCCTGGAGTCTTCTCCATATTATTTATCTACTGTTTTATTTAATTCAAAAAATAATTTTTTTTCTTTCAGCCAAATACTTGTAGTATTCTTTAGTAATTCGTGAATTGTGACTCCAAACCCTGGGTAGCTAGAGATTTGTATTAGTTCGCAATATAGTACACCATCTCATTTATTATTATTGTTAGCATCCTTTATTGGATTATAATAAGTTTCATATATGTTTTAATTGATTCAAATGTTGAACCCTCTAACATTGGATTGCCTAGAAAGTATGGTGTTAGGCACCATCACGATCCTGACGGTTGGGAATTTGGGTCGTGACGAGTTGGTATCAGAGAACTAGGTTTCCTAGGTCTCACCATTCACGGACAAGCTTAATAGAGTCTGAAGGATCGGTACGGAGACGTTTGTACTTATCTCTCAGAGGCTATAAACTTATGAACAAGTTCACTTTACTTCTACTCTGTCGTGCGATTCTTGTTATCCCAAATATTGATTAAACTCTTCTATTCTCTCGCAGATGCCGAGAACACTTACCTCTTCTTCTGCTGACCAGCAACCTGATCCTCCAGCGGCAGCAGCTCCTACAAGGGGAAAAGGTCGAGGCCATGCCAGAGGCCGAGGCAGGGGCAGGACTCAGCCTAGTGCTCAGGTAGTAGATCCAGCTGCGGAGCCCCGGATAGAGCTTGATGAGGGGGATCCAGCTCAGACCGTTCTGATGGGACCAACTCAGGTCTCAGAGGGGTTTATTGCTACCCCGGTGCTTCAAGATTCCTTGGCCCGACTAGTGGTCCTTATGGAGAAGAGCGTAGCCCAGACTAGCGTATTCCCCGTGGCAGCAGTCATATCTCAGGCTGGGGGAGGGGTTCAGACTCGTACTACCCACACTCTTGAGCAGATTAATCCTCATATTCAAACCCCATCAGCCAATCCAGTTGGGGAGTTCAGCTAGTTTCTGCAGCACCGCTCGTTGCTGGGATAATTATGTCCTCCGATGCTTTATGGAGATTGGACATGTTTATCAAGCTTTTCTCTATTTATTTCAGCGGTGCCACTTTAGAGGACCCCCAGGAATACCTTGATAGATGTCATGAGGTTCTTCGAAACATGGGTATTTTGGAGACCAACGTGGTCAATTTTGCTTCTTTTCAGATGACCAGTTCTACCAAAAAATGGTGGAGGGATTATCTACTGACTAGACCAGCTGGGTCACCTGTTTTGACTTGGGATCAGTTTTCACATCTATTCTTGGAGAAGTTCCTGCCTATCACTACTATAGAGGAGCGTCATCATCAGTTTGAGCATCTTCAGCAGGGAAGCATGACTGTTACCCAGTATGAGACTCGCTTTGTGGATTTGGCTCGTCATGCTACTCTTTTGATACCCATAGAGAGAGAGAGGGTTAGGAGATTTATTGAGGGCCTTGCTCAGTTGATCAGATTGTAGATGGATAAGGATACAGGGAGCGAGATATCTTTCCAAGATGCGGCCAATGTGGCCAATAGAGTTGAGGTGGTTCTCAGATTGGGAGGTTAGGGTTCAGAAAAGAGAACTCGCCATTCCGGTGGATTAAGCGGTGCCTCATCTGGAAGCGGGGTTTCTTTCGGTAGAGGCCATTCTTCCAGGACATTTCATTTAGCACTTCAGGCATCTCATGGTACCTCAGGTGGTCGTGGTTCTTATATGCCTCCTTCTACTCAGCCAGCCTATAGTGCACTACCAGCTCTTATCAAAGCACCCCCTCTTCAAAGTTATTACCGTGGTCAGCCGGTTCGTCAAGGTCAGTCTCATTTTTCACAGCCACAGTATCAGGATGGATGCTTTGAATGTGGTGACTATGGGCATATTCGAAGATCCTGTCCGAGATTTTCGGGTAGTCAGCCCTAGTATCAGGATTCTCGTGCTATAGTTCCGGCACTAGCTACTGTACCACCTGCCCAGCAAGCTAGGGGTAGGGGTCAGGTAGCCAGAGGTAGGGGCCAGATTATTAGAGGTGGAGGCTAGCCCGCTAGAGGTAGAGGTTTGCCTGTCATAGGTCGTCCTAGGGACATGGTTCAGGGTAGTGGGACCCAGCCCCGATTGTATGCATTTCCAGCCAGCCTGAGGCGGAGTCCTTCGATGCTGTTATCTCAGATACCATTTCGGTTTGCAATAGATATGCTTCAGCTCTGTTTGATCCGGAGTCTACTTACTCTTACGTGTCATCTTATTTTGCTTTGTATTTGGTTATTCCCCACGATTCCTTAAGTGTCCCTTTTTATAAGTCTACGCCCGTGGGGGATGCTATTATTGTAGATCGTGTGTATCATTCGTGTGTGGTCATTATTGAGGGTCTTAAAACTAGTGTGGACCTTTTGCTTCTTGATTTGGTGGATTTCGATGTCACATTAGGCATGGATTGGCTGTCACCTTATTATGCCATCTTGGACTGTCATGCCAAGACAGTTACATTAGCTTTGTCGGGGTTGCCCCGATTAGAGTGGAAAGGGACTCCTAGCCATTATTCCAGCAGGGTTATTTCTAATATGAAGGCTCGTTGCATGGTCGAGAAGGGATATTTGGCTTATTTGGCCCATGTTCATGATTCTAGTGCTAAGGCTTCCTCTGTAGATTGTGAGTTTCCTGAGGTGTTTCCTGCTGACTTATCGGGGATGCCACCCGATAGGGATATTGATTTTTGCATTGATGTGGCTCCAGGCATTCAGCCCATTTCTATTCCTCCATACCGGATGGCCCTACCAGAGTTAAAAGAATTGAAAGAGCAGTTGCAAGACTTGTTTTATAAGGGCTTCATTAGACCTAGTGTCTCACCCTGGGGTGCACCGGTTTTGTTTTTGAAGAAGAAGGATGGATCGATGGAATGTATATAGATTACCGGCAGTTGAATAAAGTCACTATCAAGAATAAGTATCCATTACCGAGAATTGATCGTTTGCTTGATAAGCTTGAGGGCGCCCGTGTGTTTTCAAAGATTGATTTGAGATCGGGCTACCATCAGTTGAAGATCAGGGCATCTGATGTACCTAAGACAACCTTTCGGACGAGGTATGGGCACTATGAATTTTTGGTGATGTCTTTTGGCTTAACTAATGCCCCAGCAGCATTAATGGACCTGATGAATCGAGTTTTCAAGCCTTATCTGGATTCCTTCGTAATTTGGTTCATTGATGATATTCTAATATACTCCCGTAGTCGGGAGAAGCATGAGCAGCACCTCCGGATAGCGCTTCAAACTTTGAAGGATAGTCAGTTGTATGCTAAATTTTCAAAGTGCGAGTTCTGGTTGGATTCAGTAGCTTTCTTGGGTCACATCGTATCAGCAGAGGGTATTTGGGTAGATCCTAAGAAGATAGAGGCAGTCAAGAACTGGCCTAGACCCACTTCAGCCACGGAGATTAAGATCTTCTTGGGTTTGGAAGGTTACTACCGTCATTTTATGGAGGGGTTCTCATCTATAGCAGCCCCAATGACTAAATTGACTCAGAAAGGTGCCCCATTAAATTGGTCGGACGAGTATGAGGTGAGCTTTCAGAAGCTCAAGATAGACTTAACTTCAGCACCGATGTTGGTGTTACCAGTTGGTGTTACCATCAGGTCCGGGATCTTTCATGGTATATTGTGATGCCTCTCGTGTTGGGTTCAGAGCGGTAATGATACAGGAAGCAAAGTGATTGCATATGCGTCTCAGTAGTTTAAGGTTCATGAGAAGAATTATCGTGTCCATGACTTAGAGTTGGCATCCATTGTTCACGCATTGAAGATTTGGAGGCACTATCTCTATGGTGTTCCGTGTGAGGTTTTCACGGATCATCGCAGCCTACAGTACTTGTTCAAGCAAAAGGATCTCAATTTGAGACAGAGGAGATGTTTAGAGTTATTGAAAGACTATGATGTCACTATATTGTATCATCCGAGGAAGTCCAATGTGGAGGTCGATGCATTGACTAGGAAGGTAGTGAGTATGGGTAGCCTTGCTTTCATTCCAGTCGGTAAGAGACTTTTAGCTTCAAATATTCAGACTTTGGCTAATCAATTTGTGAGATTAGACATTTTAGAGCCCAGCCGTGTTCTAGCTTGTGCAGTCGCTTGGTCTTCCTTATTTGAGCGTATCAGATATCGATAGGGTGATGACCCATATTTGATGGTCCTTAGGGACACGAATCGGCACGGTGGTGCCAAGAAAGTTACAGTTAGAGATTATGGTGTTTTGAGGATGCAGGGTCGAGTGTGTGTGCCTAATGTTGATGGGCTTCATGAGTTGATCCTTGAGGAGGCTCACAGTTCTAAGTACTCTATTCATCTGGGTGCTGCCAAGATGTACCAGGACCTGCGACAGCATTATTGGTAGCAAAGGATGAAAAAGGATATTGATGATTATGTGGCTCGTTGCTTGAATTGTCAACAGGTGAAGTATGAGCATCAGAGACCCGGTGGTTTGCTTCAGCAGATAGAGATTCCTGAGGGGAAGTGGGAGCATATCACTATGGACTTCATTGTTGGACTCCCACGGACTCAAAGGAAGTTCGATATTGTTTGGGTAATTGTGGATAGGCTGACTAAATCAGCACATTTCATTCTGGTGGCAAGTACTTATAAATCAGCACATATTGATGAAAATAGTGTATTTTTAATGAAAAAGGCATGAAGTTTATCCCACTTGATTTGCTCCATTATTGAAGTATGTGATAGCGGTGCATAATAAGTCTAAATGAAGACAAGTGATTGACCAATGAATGTGGGCGTGCCAAAGATCAAATAATAATAGTTATCATTATGGTAATTGTAAAAATGAGAACAATAAAGGTTCTTAAAATAGTCTTTCAAAATGTGAAGGCAATGTTTACCATCAAATTGGTATGAAAAAATAATAAACAGCGTCGCTGATTATGATCCACTCCTTGAAGAGAATGTGACTTGTGATAAGCATTGAGAACGTAGACCCATTCCTGAAGGTGAATGTGGCAATATATGATAAAAGTAATGAATAAAGATATGTAATGCGTGATTGGATCAATACCACACAACTCACCTCTACAGGAAGTTTGAGTGAAATAAAGATAATAAATTTTACAATGTGGTTACATGACTATGTCATTGGTCGTGTATATCTTCATATTACTAAAATCATACTAGGTAAACATGAAAGATTATCCGACTTTTCTTCTATTTATATGTGATGACCCAAAGGGTCATCTTATATTTTAGAACTCGATCCTGCGCTCTTATGCCTTAAAAATATTATTTTTACCCTCCTCGATTTGCGTGTGCAATCCGTGCGTGTTTCCGGAAAGCTTTTATGTTAAAAGTTGATAAAAATAGGAATTTTTGGCTTAAAATTTGATTTGAGTTGACTTCGGTAAACATTTTGAGTAAACGGACCCGGACTCGTATTTTAACGGCCCTGGTGGGTCTGTATTGAAATATGGGACCTGGGTGTATGCCCGAAATCGAATTCCGAGGTCCCTAGCTTGAGTTATGAATTTTTATTGAAAATTAAAAGTCTGAAAATCTAATTTTTTAAAAATTAATTGATGTTTGGCATTCTTGATACTGGGCATGTATTTTTGTTCCGAAATCCGGTACGGGTTCAATATAATAATTATAACTTGTCTGTGAAGTTTGGAAAGAAACGAAGTAAGTTCGACGTGATTCGGACGCTCGGTTGTGAAAATAGAAGTTTTAAAGCTTTCTTGAAATTTTCATTCAATTTGGTGTTAAATTCGTAGTTTTAGGTGTTATTTTGGCAATTTGGTTACACGAGCAAGTCCTTATGATGTTTTTAGACTTGTGTGAATTTTTGGTTTGGAGCCCTGAGGGCTCGGGTGAGTTTCAGATAGGCTACGGGATGGATGTTTGGACTTAGGAAAATCTGGTGTGAGAGTGTTGTATCTGGTGTCTGGTGCAGTGCACTTCGCGATCGCGCAGTCACTCTCACAATCACGAAGGAGATCTAGGATGGGAGAAATTTTATTCTACGCGAACGTGGACTAGGTCGCGAATGCGGACTAGATCGCGAACACAGAGAGGTTGGGGGCCTTACCCTTCGCGATCGCGGCCAGGTCAACACGAATGCATAATATTTGGGTAGAAGGCCAAGTTGAGCCCTAGATATATCGTGACATTTGAGATTCTCGAGAGAGTGGGAGAGGTGTCACATAGGCTTGTGTTACCTCCGGGGTTATCAGCAGTTCATCCAGTGTTCCATGTGTCCATGCTCCGGAAGTATCATGGTGACCCGTCCCACTTGTTAGATTTCAGCTCTGTCTAATTGGATAAGGATTTGACTTATGAGGAGGAGCCGGTGGCTATTCTAGCCCGGCAAGTTCGTCAGTTGAGATCAAAGAGTTATCCTTCAGTTCGAGTGCAGTGGACAGTTCAGCCCACTGAGGCAGCTACTTGGGAGTCTGAGTCGAACATGCGGAGTAGATACCCCTACCTATTCACCAGTTCAGGTACTTTTTTATGTCCGTTCGAGGACAAACAGTTGTTTTAGAGGTGGAGAATATAATGACCCAAAAGGTCATCTTATGTTTTAGAACTCGATCTTGTGCTCTTATGCCTTAAAATCTCATTTTTTACCCTCCTCAATTTGCGTGCGTAGTTCGGGCGTGTTTACAGAAAGTTTTTATGTTGAAAGTTGATAAAAATAAGAACTTTTGCCTTAAAAATTGATTTGAGTTGACTTCGGTCAATATTTTAAGTAAACAAACTTGGACCCCTATTTTGACGGTCCTGGTGGGTCTGTATCGAAATATGCGACCTGGGCGTATGCCCAGAATCGAATTGCAAGGTCTTTAGCTTGAGTTATGAATTTTTATTGAAAATTAAAAGTCTGAAAATCTAATATTTTTAAGAATATATTGATGTTTGGAATTTTTGATACCGGGCCCGTATTTTAATTTTGGAGCCAGGTACAGGTTCAATATAATAATTACAACTTGTCTGTGAAGTTTGGTAAGAAACAAAGTCAGTTTGACGTGATTCGGATGCTCGGTTGTGAAAATAGAAGTTTTAAAACATTCTTGAAAATTTCATTCAATTTGGTGTTAAATTCATAGTTTTATGAGTTATTTTGATGATTTGGTCATGCGATCAAGTCCGTTTGATGTTTTTAAACTTGTGTACATGTTTTGTTTGGAGCCTCGAGGGCTCAGGTGAGTTTCGGATAGGCTACGGGATATTTGGACTTTGGAAAATCTGATGCTAGAGTGTTGTATATCGTGTCTGGTGCAGTGTACTTCATGATCGCGTAGTCACTCTAGCGATCGTGAAGGAGATCTAGGCTGGGATAAATTTTACTCTACGAGAACGCGGAGACTGGGTCACGAACACGGAGCGATAGGGGGGCTTACCCTTCGCGACCGCGGCCAGCTCAATGCGAACGCATAGCATTTTGGATCTGGGGGAAGGGGTCAGTCGCTCTTCATCGTGAACATGGGCAAGGACTCGCTAACACGAAGGCCAGGGAAGCATAGCATTCGCAAACGCAAAGGCTAGAGAGGCATAGCATTCGCGAATGCGATCGCATAAGTCTCCTAGACGTAGCTCTTCGCGAAAGCGACAGTGTTCACTCGATCGCGATGAACACTTTCGCCTAGCTATTAAAAACATAATTAAAAAATGGGAATTGGCCATTTCTTCCAAATTTTTAAAACTAAGAGACCTAGAGGCAATTCTTCCACAAGATTTTCTTCCCCGAACTTTTGGTAAATGATTCTAACCTACTTTCTTTCAATTACCCAATACATTCCATGAATTTTTAACCTAAAATCTAGGATTTTCATGGTAGAAATTGGGGTTTGGATAGAATTAGGAATTTTTGGGAAATTGGGATTTAGACCTCAATTTGGGGTCGGATTTCCAAACTAATTGCATATTCGAGCTCGGGGGTCAATGGGTGAATGGATTTTGGTCTGAACTTCGAGTTTTTACCAAGCGGGCCTGGGGTCGATTTTTTATTTTTTAGGAGAAATTATGGGAAACCTAAATTTATGCATTTTAACTTATTTCTTTAGCAATATTTGATGTTATTAAGTTAATTATGTCTAGATACGAGTAGTTTGGAGGTGGAATCTAGAGGAAAAGCGGTAATTGAGCAGTGAGTGGCGTGTGAATCGAGGTAACTGTTGTGCATATCTTTGACTTGAGGGATTAGGAATCCTTGCCTTAATTTCTATATGAAAAATCATGTGAGCGGCGTATATGTGAGGTGACGAGTACTTATGCGCCGTCAATTTATTTTTTTTTCCTGTTTATTTCCCGTTCTCTTTATATTGTTCCTCCCCTGCTTTAATTGTCACATGCCTACTTGTACTTTCATGCCTAATTGCTACATGTTAGATAATGTTTCTCCTTGTGGAATATGATTGTCATACCGTAGTTCCTTACCCCCCCCCCCCCATTACTTGCTTAAGTTGTTCTTAATTGTGTTTAGTGATATTCTGGATTTGTCTCGCTGAGTAGCATTACTTGTGTAGAGTTTGATTGAGTAAAGGTTTCCATTTGCCTTGTTCTGAAGTTTAAGTATTGAGAAGGGTTTTTGTGTTAATTTGTGAAAACTTTTATACTTCATGTGTAATTGATATGAATATGGTGGGATCGGTTGCACTCCGCAATAGGTGAAATAAAGATGAAATGTTGAGGAGGAATAAGGATGACTTGTTATTGTACGGTAGGATCAGGTTGCACGCCTGAACAGGTGTAATAAGGGTGGACTGTGGTGATATAAGGGTGAACCGTGATTGTGTTTATTATGATATGGTAGGACCGGGTTGCACGCTGCAACAATTTATCTATATTTTGTTATTTATAATATTAAGAAGAAATAAGGGAGGATTGTGATATGTACGGTGGGATCGGGTTGCGCTCCATAACAGTTTATGTGGTTATGTTCTTTCTTCGATTGTGTAAGTTGTCTGGTAGTTTTGAATGGCACTTAAGGATTGGTTACAACTGAATACTGATGGAACATGTTGGGTCCTATATTTATTCCTTGCAAGTTACAGTTTTTACGTTATTTTTCCTTCTTTTATGTCATTATTATTCACTGTATACAGGTTTATTGTGAGTGTCCCGCCATAGCCTCATCACTCCTTTGTCGAGGTTAGGCTCGGCACTTACCAGTACATGGGATCGTTTGTACTGATACTGCACTCTGCACTTTCTGTGAAGATTTTTTGGTGCTGGACCGAGTTGACCCTGAGTTAGCTGCTAGCTTCATCTGATCGGAGACTCAAGGTAGTCCTATCGGCGTTTACATGCCCTGAAGTCCCCGTCTATCCTTTCTATTTACTGTTTTTCCTTTATTCAAACAGTTGTACTTCTTTTGAGCAAATGTTTGTACTAAGTTTTAGAATGTTCGTGGGTTATGACTCCAGATTCTTGGTAGTTGTGTATAAATGTTAAGACTATTATAGATTTCCGCATTTTTCTTTTTCTTATTGTAGCTTAATTGTTGTAAATCACTGAAAGGGGTTTAGAAATGGCTTAATGATCTCTAATGTTGGCTTGCCTAGCAAGTAAAATATTAGGCGCCATCACGGTCCCGATGGTGGGAATTCCGGACCATGACATTGTACTATAGATGTATAAGCATGATGACGGAATCAGAATGTTCGTGGATTGTGACTCCAGATTCTGGTTAGTTATGTATAAATGTTAAGACTATTATACATTTCCGCATTTTTCTTTTTCTTCTTGTAGCTTAATTGTTGTAAATCACTTAAAGGGGTTTAGAAATGGCTTAATGATCTCTAATGTTGGCTTGCCTAGCAAGTAAAATATTAGGCGCCATCATGGTCCCGACGGTAGGAATTTCGGGTCGTGACATTGTTCTATAGATGTATTAGCATGATGATGGAATCACATTCCATAGTAAATTAAATGTTTACTGAAATAAACATCAGTTGGCATGACCGATTGGTCATCCAGGTTCAATTATGATGCGAAAAATTGATTGAGAATTCACATTTGCATATATTGAAGAAATAGAATGTTCTTCAAGAATTCTCTTGTGATGCTTATTCTCATGATATACCAGTTAAGGTTGGGATTGAATCCCTTAATTTCTGAAACGAATAGAAGGTGATATATATATATATATGGGCCCAGGCACCTGTCATGTGGACCGTTTACTATTATATGATTTTAATAGATGCATCTATTGTGTGGTCACATGTGCGTTTGTTATCAACTTGCAATTTGGATTTTGCAAGGTTGATTGCTCAAATTACTAGAGAACAATTCTAGAATATAAATTATGATAATTTATCTTGATAATGCTTGTTTAAATCCAAGTTGATTTAGTAGAAATTATATGCCTCCAATTATAGTTAAACCATTGGTTATGACAGCAGAACTCCCAAATAGATATTTGGTATGAGGTTTATTATTTAATATATCAGCACTTGTACGCATCTATCCAATAAGTTATGATAAATTCTCCCTATTACAATTGGTTCAGGGTCAAAAACCAAATAATTTTCATCTAGAAATATGGACGTGCTATATGATTTAATTATTCCACCACAATGCACAAATATGGATCCTCAAAGAAGGTTAGAAATATGTGTTGGTGATCCCAACATTAGGAGGAGAAAATGGGCAACTAAAAAGTAATTCATAAAATGAATTATTATGAGTACACCGAGATCCTCGTACAAGAAAAATGTGAACTTGAAGTTCAAGTGATAATTCATTTTTAAAATATTGCCAGGTGTATTTGCTGACCCAAAGCTAAAGGTCATATTTCAGTTGCTAATGCTCCAACAGAAATAAAGTCCATGATGGACAGAGTCTATGACACACATAAAGTGTAATAGACCAATCGGTTCCAAAGATAAAACTCCTTGAAGAAGGAGAGAAGCATATGATCAAGATGGTAATAATAAGGAGGCAAGTGCTCTAGAGGAGCACCACGATATGACACTTCACAAGACCCCACGGGAGAGGCTCAGGTACCTGAAAATAATGAGATAAAAGAATCTCGATAAGTTATGTCATTATTGAGTTATGATGGAACAGATATAAAATGATCGTCGATGATATTATTAATATAATCTTGAGCTCAAATCTGTCATGGAATTTGAATAGATAAATGATTGGCCAAATGAAAGATATGCAATGGAAATTGACTTCATCTGAAAAAGATGAAGTTGGACGAATAGTCCCAACACCTGAAAGTATAAAGCATGTGTGGAGATACTGAAATACGATTAGTGTTATATTGCAAAAAGAATCGTTGATAAAGATTTGTTTATTCTAACAAATATTGTCAAGGTTTTGTTGGTTATACAAATGCAGAGTATAGTTCGTCGTCTGTGAGGGTACTACCATATTATATTCAACAAGGTTCCAATTACATTGAAGACAATACTGCATGCATAACTCAATTGAAAGAAGGACTATTGAAGGAGACAAAATAAATCATATTTCACCAAATTTCTATTTCAGACATGATTGATGTTCAACAAATTTGACAAACTTCTTCACAAGGCATTGTCGATTCAATATTAGAGAAGTTGTTATACAAACTTGGAATTCGTCATCTCCGAGAAGCAAAAGTGATGTTTTCATCAGGAGGAGGCAAATACGCGTTGTACTCTTTTTTCCTTAGCTAAGGTTTTATCCCACCGGGTTTTCTTGGCAAAGTCTTTAATGAGGCATCAAGTAATGCGTATTACAAGATATATGTACTCTTTTTCCTTCACTAAGATTTTTTCTTATAGGGTTTTTTTTTTAGTAAGGTTTTAACAAGGCACATTATATATGGACATCCAAGGGGGAGTGTTATGAAATATTAGATTATGGTGGATGTCCATAACTCCTATAACACCCATTATTCTTCTCCATTATCTCTGTAACTCCCACTAATCCAATACTTATGGTTGTAACTCCCATACCTCAATAATCTTCCTACATGATCTCAAATACTTAATGCCATGTTTATGATACCTTTTGTATACCTCTATGTAATCTTATAAATAGAGAATTTGGGCATCACATTGTACACACTTTAATACATGGAAGAAATAAGAATCTCTCCTCTCTTATTCCCTACATTCTTATCTATTTTCTTGTTTTATATTGTTACTTTGAGCTACATTTCTTAACATCAGTAACATTTTCAATGGAAGAAACAACTTAACAAAAATCTCATGTGTTAATCTTTATTGATTTCCTTTGAAAATGGTCACAACCAAAAGAATATTTATAATGAGTAAAATCGACTTTATTGCTATATTAGACTACGATTGTGAATTTGTGATCTAGTGATGCAAAATGGGCCGATTGAGTTGGATTTGAACGGGTTGAAAATGGAGAAAATCTCATTTTATATCCATTAATTCCAAATTATTTATTCTTTAATGCTTAGGCCCAAATTATTTACTTCTCCTACCTATGCGGCCCAAACTATTTACCCGCCTATTGCATCAGCTTATTCCCCTCACTTAATGCCTCAGTTAACGTTATTTCACTCAACCATTTCTTTCATTTCAAGAATCCCATAACCAACCCATGAGAAATATATTTCATACAGCAATTACTGATTTGACTTGTGAATTTTTCTTCAGATTTTTTTTCTATCTTCAATATTATTGTACATGAGTTTCACTCTAAAATCCTCTTTCTATATTAGTATTTTTTTTTTTTTTTGTATTTATTTGTATTTCTTAACCCATGTGTTGTTGAAGTTATATATTAAGTTTCCCAGCTCTTATTTTTGTGCGTATATGAAGATCCACCATTGATGAGCTTGAAGCTCTTGTATTTAAAATTTAATATTCACCATTGTTGGGCTTGAAGCTCTTGAATTTAAAATTTATATTTTAAAGATTTCTTGTTTGATTCAAAGTGGGTGCTGTTAAATATTGCTTATAATACCTTCTGAAAGTTCATTCTGAAATTTGATAGCATTTGGAGTTGATTTGAGGTGATTGAGATCGAAATTTTCAGCTGAAAATCGAAGAACACAGCTACCCAATAGTATACCACTTCGGTATACAATATATTGTAGGATTATATAACAATACTACAACAGTATACTAGTATAATTTACAATATACTGCAACGGTATATTGTAATAATCGAAGAATAACATAGTTACCTAACAGTATACCTCTACACTATACAATATACTATAGGAGTATATAATTATACTGCAACAGTATACTATTATAGTATAAAATATATTGTTATAGTATACTGTAATAACATGCAATATATTGTAATAGTATATAATATACCATAATAGTATACTTATTACCCGTAAATTCACTTGTCTTTTTCCTTTTAATTTGCTTTAAGCTTTTACCCAACTTGAGGGGCAAATTGAAAATCCAAAAAATAGTAAAAATATTATTATAGTATGCTATATAATGTAACGGTATACTGTTACAATTAGATCCTTTTAGAATTTTTTAGAATTTTTATTGACAATTGATATTATTTCAGTATTGAATTAAGAAAATAAATTTAACTCTTTGCGTACAATTATATATCATGTTGGTATAGCTATATAGTATACTGGTATCATATGCTAGTTAATATTTTTTGGTTGTATTAGCTACATTTAATTGGTACACAATTTGATTTTTCTTTAGTAATAGTATAGAAAAAAGAAATAATAAAAATAGTGAAAACAGTAAATGAAATTAGATTATGAAGATTAAAAGAATATAAAAAAAAGAAGTTAAACGAAATTAGAAAAGGAAAAAAGAAAAAAATAAGAAGAAGAAGAAGAAGAGAAAAAAGAAAAGGAGAAAAGAAAGAAAAAAAAGAAAAAAAGAAAAAAGAAAAGAAAAGAAGCATAGAAATAAAAAAACTGGAGAATAAAGAAAAGTTCCCCATATAAATTATTATGGGTAGGAAATGTAATTAGTTTGATGGATAGAAAAACAAATGGATAGATAAGGGTAAACAGTTTTATTTTTGTGGATAACTGTGTCATTCTCCCTGAAAATGAGGTGGTACTAATATCATGAAGTCCGTTTTTCGGCTGCTGTTTAAAACTTAACCATTATTTGCAAAAAAAAAAAAATATAGCCACTTTTGTACTACAAACAAAAAAAGACACGATCTGAAACAGAATATGAGGGTTCTTCAAATTCTAAGGGAAGTTTGTTCCTCCCCAGTCTATTCAAACTTCCAAATACTACTAAAGTGAAGTGCATTACTGATAGTTGTAACTTCGATAGAAATTTTGTGACTTCTTGCGTGCATCATCGAATTATAATAAGAAAGATGAGAAAATTATAATTTATTCATCAGATTTCAAATTCAAGACCAATGGCCTGAAATTTGGCTATGGCAGGTTAAACAATTTGCGTATTGCTTATTACGATAAAGTAATCTGTGTAATACAATTTCAACGTAATTAATCTCCAAACAAAACAACCCCTGTGGTCAACTATTATCTTAATATGAATTTTATAAAGTGCTATTTAAAATAGAAGTGCGCGTTTGGGAAGCTACATGACATTTAGATTCGAGGGTAATAGTAATTACTCCAAACTTGTCCCGTACAACCAAGTCATTATCAGCGAAGATTAGTTTAAAAAAGAAGTGGAATTACATGTTGTAGTTACATTCAAAACTAAGAATTGGTAAAAAGAAAGATCTAGACATCCTTAACCTAGGCTGTGTTTTGTTACATTGCGTATCGCATGCAGAACCAACTTCATCGCCATCCACAGGAATGATCTTGTTCCAAGTTGGTAATTAACAACACCACAACCAGGTTGCTAATAAAGTTGGAAGTACATTGATGATAAAAAAAGTCCAACAAGAAGAAACTACTAGTCCACATGAATTTAGCATTCGTACAAATTCCACAATTTATTGCAAATCAAGGGCATATGTACTTGTACATTTCATGGCCATTAACTTGGAAACTTATTGATACTTTACAGATTGTCTGAAAGCAAATATACTCTTGCTTTCCTTCCTTAATGACCAATACATAGCTTAAGCATTTTTATATAACAAGGGATCAGAAATGACTTGTGGCTCAAAATCGTGCTTTACATAACGAGCTAGCAGATCAGCATAGACTTCATAACGAGCAGTCATTCGAAATCCCCACTTCTCCTTCAGCTGTCGACAAAGGTTGAGATCCATGTCAGATATCAACAATCCATCTTTGTGACGGGACAGAGACGGTGTACACGACGAATCTGGTGCAGAAAAATGACTGGAACCATAGAAATGCCCAAAATCTGTATGTTGTGGCTTTCCATCTCCTGAAGTGAAGGGGTTGGGGAAAACTTCTGTCCCGACACGGTTAATTGAACCAACAAAATAGCTATTTGCTATTGCTGCGTTGCGAGCCTGTCGCCAACATAATAACAAATGAAAAATCAAGAACGTAGATGCTGTTTCTCCATATTTTGTCAAAACCAAGTTCACAATTGGTCAATATATACAAGTATTTCTTTCTAAATTTTGTCAAACTCTGCTTTAATTCTCTATAAATTGAAAGTGTTATCATGCTTCCTTGAATTCAATATCTATCTGCTCAACCAGAGGCGGGCCTATGTGTAACCTTGAGGGGTCACCGGACCCCGTAAACTTATGCAAAAATGTTGTATATATGTATACCTTGAAATGGTTAATTCAAATCACTTGGCACCCTGAACACTAAAAGCCTTTAGGGCACTAGTTGAGCATAGTACCGGTGCCCCCGTCGCCTTAAAATCCTGGGTCCGCCTCTCAACTACGGTTATGGGAAAGGCTAAACACTAAGAGAATTCAGTTGTAGCAAAAAAGATAAAGAGGAAATATAGTACCTCTACGGACCACATTGGTTCACTAAGTTCACCAACCGTAGCTGATGGGTTAAGAACAATCTCTGCGCCATTTAACCCAAACGCTAACCAGTTCAGAGGATGGTGCCTTCCATAACATATATTAACAGCAATCTTGCCGTACACTGTCTCAAACACAGGATGGCCAGTGTTTCCTTCCATATAATATGTACTCTCGTTGAAGTCTCCAACTCTAGGTATGTGATTCTGCAAATTTCAAAGTATAAGTTCCTGGGGAAATATCAAATGTTACAGTTTGGTTATCGAGATTTACCTTCCGATGTTTCCCTATTATGTTACCATGATTTCCAATTATCACTGCTGTGTTCCAAAGGGTTTCTCCATGATTAACATCCCTCTCAAGAATCGGACTAACGATAACCATGCTATATTTTCGTGCAAATTCCTGAAGGAATTGGGTTGATTCTCCATCAATTGGCTCAGCAAATTCACACCATTTTTTCTCACGAGTACAAAATGCAAATGGCATCGTCCATGCCTCCTGCAAAGGAGTTAAAGAGAATCACAAAAATTAAACGCTGAAAAGGACATCAAATTCATCAGAGACTTCAGTAACTATGTTCAAACTCACTTGCAAGCATAGAACATTGACTCCTGAAGAACCTGCAGCATCAATGATGGGAGTCAACTTTTGAAAGATAGCCCTCCTTTGGTCGAGGAAAGGTGCAGTTGTAGGTAGGGATATAGAATTCTGAATGAGGCCAACCCTCACAATCCGAGGTTCTCTCAATGACTCTTTGTCCGCAGAAAAGCTAAAAGCCTGCATTTATGTGAAAAAAGTTGATGCCTTAGACAATCTGTAAGATAAAACTAATGGTGAGAACTGAGAAAATGATGTCATGGACCAAATTGGTGGTTTTGTCCCCTCCCAGGCCGTCGTCCTGTAATCTCACCAATCAGCCTAATGCATAATAAACAGAAAGTTTATTTCTCATTCTTAGTAACCACAAGTCCCATGAAGTAAAACACAAATCTTCTGGTTTTTCCATTTATCTCGACCACAGGTTGCCAGATCCAGTTAACCACAAACAAAATAATGAAGGATTCAAGCCAAGTGCAACAATCCCAGAACTCATTACACTTCTTTCTTATTTTTAACCAGAAACAATCCAGTTAATAATTGCCTTACGCACCACATCCTCCACTAGTCTAGCTTGTATTCTTCTAAAAAATCAACGGAAGAATCACAACCTAAACTATCATGTACGTTAATTCTGAAAATCAGGTATAAATAATACCCTTTTCCTAACCCCTTTTATCAAGTAGATAACGTTTCTCAAGGTTAAATGTCTTACGAGGTTATGCATAAGTTAAAAGGCACTGAATTATAAAAACGACTCTACGTCCTAACGGGATCTATACACTTCAATCTTTTTTGTGCAAATACCAACTCATTTTCGCCATCAGATACATGTGATAAAAAAATAGAGCCCATCAAAACTACCACTCAGCTATTACCTTCTAGACAGCAACAAGGTCTCTACTCCCAATGAACATTCCAAAAATGAGATAGCAATGAATTGGGTCAAATTCAGCTTCAACATCAAGTTCACTCTGCTTTTCTTCCCATGAAGCTGCCTTCAGCGTGCCGCTTTTCCTACTATAGCAGATTTGATAAAACCAACTACACTAGCTATCTCCTTTCTAGGTTAATCCATGTGTTAATTTAACACTCTTTTTTCAAGCAGAAGATGTAAGTGCTCACCTGAAGATCAAAATCATGTTCAGAGGAGAGAGCTTTGACAGGCTGCGGAAGAGCAATAGGCTCAACTTTCTTTCCAAAATTTAGCCCAAGAAGTATGCGACTGACTTCCTGCAAAGCAAAACTTATTTTGTCAGCATAACCAGAGAACTACTCTCATATAAAGACCGATGATTCCCTATCTTTTGACAAATATCCTAAATAAGTTGGACTTTCTTACATACTCACTGGTAAAGAGCCCAATGCTTATTCATGAATCTCCGTATAAAGTCAAAGCTCTCTATAATAACCTTGTTTGTTCCGATATTTTTTGGCTGATATAGTGAAGTGTTGTTATAAAGAACATATATTATAACATAACATGAAAAATTGGATCCAAAAAAACTTGGCCGTTATAGTGAAGTGTTGTTATAAAGAATGACTGTTATAGAGAGGTCTAATTGTATTATAGTATCAAAACATTCTCACGAAACAAAATAGTATCAAGACTGTTGGATTTTGGATCTACTGCTTATTTACCAGAATAAATAAGTAGCTTAGTTGCAGGAGGAGTTTAAATTTAAATTTTGAAATTAGTTAGATATGGTTTGTTGAGACATTGTAGCTTTTTTGAATTCTTGTTATGCAGATTTTTTTGCAGATTATGTTCTCAAGTTGGCTATTTAAAGCCCTCTATGTTTAATAAAAAAGAAGAGACAATTTCAACCATTTTTTAAATCTTCTTGCTGCTCCATCCTTTTAAAAAACCCAACAGTGGTATCAGAGCCTCATTGGTCTTACGACATCTGTGATGAGTTCATTCAAAACAACAACTTTCAACCATTTTTAACTCGTATCTATTTTTAACTCATTTTTACCTCTTATCCATTTTAAAACCATTTTAACTCATATCCATTTTCAAACCATACCTATTTTTAACCTAATCAACTTTTTAACCTTATTTTTCAACCATGGCAAGCAGTCATCTCTCTTTTAATCTCCCACAAATCTTTATTGGTGAAAACTATCAAATTTGGTCAGTGAAGATGCAATCTTATTTTGAAGCTTTTGAAATATCAAAAAAAGTTGTGATCTTTGCAACATATAAACACAATGAAAAAGTAGAGAATACAAGATTGAAATAGTTGAGCATTTTACATGTTAATTTTGAACCTATTGCTGCTGCTATGCATTACATAACTTTGGCAGGCATGGATTTTTCTTCAAGAGAAATTCTTCACTACCAAGCCAAGATCCGGGAAAAAATAAACATTGGTAACCAAGTTGAGATCTTTCGACTTGTTCCTTATATAATAAAATTTTTGAGATTGCTTTTTACGCACAAAGCCAAAAAAGAAAAACGTTTATGGTACAAAAATGTGAAAGTTCCAAACATTCAAAAGAATCCATAGGCACAGACTACCAATGCAAAAATGGAGGAGGAGCAATTTTTTAAGATTGCAGCAACAGAATCAAGGAGGAGTGTTGGATTTTGAATGTTACTGCTTATTTACTAGAATAAATAAGCAACTTAGTTGTAGGAGGAGTCATTGTTTAAATTTTGAAATTAGTTAGGTATGGTTTTTTGAGATATTTTAGCTTTTTTGAATTCTTATTAGCTTTTGTGAATTCGTGTTATGCAGATTTTTATGCAGATTATGTTCTCAAGTTGGCTATTTAAAGCCCTCTATGTTTAATAAAAAAGAAGAGACAATTTCAACCATTCTTTAAATCTTCTTGCTGCTCCATCCTTTTAAAAGACATTAAGAATAAAATGATTTGGCACCGAGGATGCGTATATTCACTAGATCATACAATGTTTATACATTTTTCGAATAATTCTCTGCACAATGCACAAGAGTACACTGCATCGTGTAAAACAATACCAAATTGATCGAACAAGCTTCAACAAACAAAAACCATTTCGCCACGCTCAAATGAGCATTTCCACAAGTCTCCTGAGCTTGTATTAGCAATTTTGGAGGACTAAAACAACCTGAAGCTCCCAGGAAGTGCAAATCCTTATCTGATCATGAAAACGAAATAAAGACAGAAGCTGAGCATTGCCCACTAGCTTTCCTACCTTTGAATTCATTTCCTAGGCAAACCAATCCGATAAAACAAAACATTTATAACTATGTCTCAATCCCAAGCTAGTTTTCAACTATATGAATCTTCAATATCCATAAACCCATTTCTTTCCAATAATCAATAATTTGACTATTAACACAATTAATTTGATGCAAATCCTCACCCCGCACCCTTTGCCAGTTTAGCTACAGGGTACCAATTTCCCACGAAATTCTTAATGCATCGTATTTACATAAAGGCGAATTCAATTTTTCGATTTTACACTCTATTTTATGACAATTGATCCTATTTCACAATAGATATACACTTTTTAAAGAAAATCCAACTATGTCTACATATACTGTTCAGGCTGAAATTCACAAACGGGATCCATCCCATGCAAATATATAGAATCTACAGAAAATTGAATTTTTATTTGGGTGACCTGGAAAAGTTGGGGGCTGAGAGAAGCTTCAAGGAGATGATGAAGAGAGTCAAACCCACAAATTGAACCGTCTTTTCGTGGGGTTGCTTCTATCTTCCCATTTTCTGCAATAATTGTCTCTTCGCCCTCTTTCCTCTCCATGTTCTTGAGTTTCTTCTGATGAATAGATTAGATGATTGATTGCTATTACGGCTTTATTCGAATCAAAAACACATAGGGCGTAGCTTCTATAGAGTTTAAATATTTTAACGTCACGCTTTAAAAAAAATAGTACTCGGAGCTGGAACCCACATGCCCCCACCGCCAGTTGAGTACTGTATTTGAATATTTTAACGTCACGCTTTAAAAAAAAATAGTACTCGAAGCTGGAACCCACATGCCCCCACCGCCAGTTGAGTACTTTACGTCTGTACCTTTTAGATCAAGCTCTTCTTTTTTTTCTTTTGCTGTATGAACTAGTATCTAACCCCGTGTTGCGCGGATAATATTAAATATATTTTTTTATATAAAAATATTACTTTAATAATTCGATAGACGAAAAAGAGTATGCAAATACTATTATTGTATGAACATGTAAACACATTTGTTCGCAATAAATTATTTATGATACAAAAATAAATTGCAATCAAAATATAAATACGAAGAAACACAATCTTATTGATAAAATGATGCGGGTACAATTTTGTTTGTTCCATTGATTCTTCTCTCTAGATCGTTCTTCGTGATTTGAGGGCTTAACTAGTGTATTTCTCGAACGTAGGATAATGCGAACTTTCTTAGGATGTATTTGATCTCCAGGAAAAGGAAGAATATATCTTGAATCTAAAATATGGTCCAAATTATTTTATAGATTTAAGGGAATAAAATTTATATGCCTACAAATGCCCTCTACTTCAAAGACTTGTCAAAGTTTTTCAACTTTTGAAGACTAGGCTTGAAATATTTATGTAATAAATGTCTTTATTTTGCTTTACACATTTCATTCAAATATCTAATTGATCTTCACATAAAAACGTTCAAATTGATAAGAATGGAAAATATAAAAACTTGAGAATCTCCATAAATATTCACGTGAGCCCACTAAGATCTACTCGAATTAGCTTTTTCTGATCACCCGAATTGCATGATGCATTTACAAGTCAAGTTTTCTAGGAGATAATGACACAGAGTCCAAGTTGGAAACATATTTTCTAGCCGCCAGTAGTTTGTTCTTCTAGTTGAATTAGAATGCCAAATTCTTGTTGGACTCTATCAAAGTATTACTAGCCCCACATCGCCATTGTTCAAATAGCCGTACCACTGAATCTATATAAACCCCTTATTATCATATAGTTTGAGCATTAATCTTTGGTTCTTGCAAGCTGTTCTGAAAAATAGTAACGAAAAGGTCAATTTTTTACTTCTTTTCTCCCGCATTTTTTTGCTTGTTCTTTTCCTTTTTCCTTTTTTTTGTAGGTCAAATGATAAGGATATGTTCTTACTTAACGAGATGACCCCTACATGAAGAAGAAAATCATAGGGTGTGAGGGGATGGGTACTGATCTCCGCCCAAATATCGGAGAGATTACTCTCAAGATGGCCTAACTATCGGAGAGATTACTTTCAAGTTGGCCCGACTATTAGAGAGATTACTCTCAAGGTGACCCGACTGTGGGAGAGATTACTCTCAATGTGGCTCGACCATAGGAGAGATTACTCTCAAAATGATCTGACTATCAAAGAGATACCCTCAATGTGGTCCATATATCGGAGGATTACACTCAATGTGGCCCGACTATCGGAGAGATTACCCTCAAGATGACCCGAATACCGGAGAGATTGCTCTCAATGTGACTCGACTATCGAAGAGATTACTCTCAAAGTAACCCGACTATCGCAGATACTACTCTCAAGGTAGCCCGACTATCGGAGAGATTACTCTCAAAATGACCTGACTATCGGAGAGATTACTCTCAAGGTGGCCCGACTATCAGAGAGATTGCTCTCAATGTGGTCCGACTATCGGAGAGATTACTCTCAAGATGACCCGACTATCGGAGAGATTACTCTCGATGTGAACCGATTATCGGAGAGATTACTCTTGAAGTGACCCGACTATCGGAGAGATTACTCTCAAGGTGGCCTGACTATCGGAGAGATTGCTTCTTTTTTGCTTTACTTTGTCCAACTTTTATCTTAGTCGCACTTACCATTATTAGCTTTACGCGCTTGTAACAAAAGTTTTATATCTTGTTGTGGGAGAGTCCAAATAACGAACCGTTTGATGTTTCAAATATTAGAATTCAATATATAAAACATATCCATAACTTAAGATCGAACACCTTCATAATTGCCCCATATACTATTTTGACTAGCTTTAGATTCCACCATGTTGAAAATTTTAGGTTTGTACAGTCTCACCAAAAAATTAATATCTTGATGAAGAAATGTCAAAATTACGAATCGTTCGATTTCATGAAAACTAGACTTTAATATCTAAGACATATCCAAAATTCGGAATCAAACACTTTGAGAATCGTCCCAGATATTATATTGAATCTAAATTTAAATTTCGACACGTTGATAGTTTCAGATTTGCGCAGCTTAAAAAAAATTGTATCTTGGTGTAGAACGTCGAAATCATGAACACCTTAATTTTATGAAAACTAGAATTCACGATCTAAGACATATCCAAAATTCGGAATTAAACACCTTCAGGATCGTCCCAGATAATATTTTGAAATTAACTTTAGATTCTGATACGTTGATAGTTTCAGATTTGCACAACTTCACCAACATATTTTTATCTTAGTGTAGGAACATTGAAATGAATAAATTGTTTAATTAATCGGAAACCAAACTTTAAAATCTAAACCATAACCAAATTTCAAGATTTAATACTTTAAGGATAGACAGATAATTTCAAAGTCAACGTAAAATTCCGACACGCTGATTATTCAAACTTGCGTGACTTCACCAAAAATTTTATACCTTGACGTAGGAATGTTGAAATCATGAACCGTTTGGTTCTTGAAAACAAGACTTCAAAATATAAAACATGTCCAAAATGTAGGATTTAATACCTTAAGGATAGTTTCATATAGTATTTCGAAATCAACATCCGATTTTTATATACCAACAGTTCCGAATTGGCGCGACTTCTTCAAAACTTTTATGTTTTGGTATGGAAGCCTCGGGATCACAAAACATTTTTCTTGTTATCTGTCGAAATTCAAGAGCTCCATTCTCACAAATATTTTGGGTTCAAGTCTCACTGAATTTGAAACATTGTGCCAAGCAATCTTTCTTCGTATACTTGTGTTCCCTTTTGATGTCTCTATTTTCCTCCTTTTTTTAGGGTAGTGAGCGACTTTGAAGACCAACAAACTTGAAGATTATACGAACATGAAGACATAGAAAATCCCCAAACTTCAATGCAAATATTTGTAGCCTCCTAAAATACTATAATTATTTCATTGAAGATACCAATTTACCATAGCGGCTTTCCCCATTTAAATCAAATGGGATCCAAAGTTTAACATAAGAATGGCATCTCAGCTCGATTTACAAGCGCTGATTAAACGGATCACATTCCATCGTACTTCATTCGAACAACAATTAGGTAATTATGTACCTTATGAACTTATGCGACTGACTCAAAATGAAACTCTAAGCTGCTTACGTACCTCAGTGAAGAGGATCAAGTCATACCATAGTTCATCGAGAATCTCATCATCTGTTAGGTGGGCCAACCGACCGACCGAGTTGGGCTGGGCGTCCATGTCACAGAACCTTTCTCTAGCCAAGAATCCCATTATTGATCGAATCGGGGCGGATCCAATTCATTGGCAAAAGAAAAATCTATCGTTTGAATGGGTGATTCTCTTTTATGTCCTAACTTTTACCTAGGTCGCCTCTTTTGAGGTTTTCAACCTAGCGGGCTCCCTTTTTTTGGGCCGTACACATTTTAGACTCATGTGGGCAAGGAGTCTAGGAACACGCAGTTTAGGCTTATGAATTAAGGAGCGTCGCGACTTCAAGGATAATACTTCTTCAAAAACTTTCCATTGATAGGGTCGATTCTCATGTCATCTGCATCAACCAGCTTGTAAGCCCCACTTGAATAAGCTTCTTTCACGACATATGGCCCTTCCCATTTTGAAGTGAACTTCCCTACATGTTTATGGGATGTAATAATGGGTCTTCTTATGGCAAGGACTTGATTTCCTACATGAAAGATCTTGGGCGAACTCTTTTTTTTAAGGTACGAGACAATCGAGCTTGATAACGTTCAAGACTCTATTGAGCTTCCAACCTCTTCTCATCAAGAGCCTCCAACTATGCTAATCGAAGTTGAGCATTTTCTTCATCAGTGATGCCTTCTTGAATAACTAATCGTAATGAAGATATTTGACGCTCGAGTGAAAAGAAGGCTTCAAATCCATAAACGAATGCATAAGTGGTCGCTTGAGTTGGCGTGCGATGAATTATCCTATATGCCCACAGAGCTTCTTCCATATGGTCATGCCAATCCCATTTGGATTTGGATACGACTTTTTTTAACAAGTTTCATAGAATCTTGTTGAATGTCTCGGCTAGACCATTGGCGGCAACATTATAAATAGAAGAGTTAAGTTGCTTGAATCCAAAGAGTTCACAAATTTTTTTCATCAACCTATTGTCAAACGGCTTGCCATTATCCGCTATTATATAACGAGGAATGCCAAAATGATAGATAATGTTTACTCCGATGAAACTTACAACATTTTCCTTCTTTACTTCCTTAAGAGCAACAACTTCAGCCCATTTTGAGAAGTATTCAGTTGCATCCAAGATGTATAGGTGCTCCTCAGAGGAATTTGGCAGTGGTCCAATAACATCCAATCCCTAAGCATCAACCAGTCAGGATGCAACAGTCGAGTACAACACTTCAGGAGGTTGATGAATAAAATTCGTATGGAATTGACAAGCCTTGCATCTTCGAGCATAGTCCAAGCAATCTTTTACCATTTTTGGCCAATAATATCCCATCCTTTTTATATGGAAGTAGAGCTTTGGTCCAGACTGGTGTGACCCACATATCCTAGAATGTGCCTCTTGCAAAGCTTGGAGTGCTTCTTCTTCCCCTAAGCATCACAAGAGTACTCCCTCGAATGAATTTCTGTATAGAGTATCTTTGTAGTAAAGGAAGCGAGGTACACGACGACGGATTTCAGCCCTTCTCCTCGGACTTTCTGGAAGTATACCATAACTTAAGTAGTCGATAATGGGTTGTCTCCATTCTTCTTTCTCAACTTCAGAAATAGCGACAAGATGCTTGAGTTCATTTTTTTCACCTTCAGCCTCATTTGGCGGAGGTACTACCCATTTTTTGCAGACAGTAACTTGCGCTTGATCAGGCAGGGTTAATGATGAAGCTGAGGCAGCTAAAGCATCAGCCTTCTTATTTTCTTTCCGTGGCACATGTTGAATAGTCACGTCACCTACCCACCCCATTAGTTTCTTAGCGTAATTATGATAAGGACATAGTTCAGGTTTTTTGACCTCGTAACTACCTAAAATCTGATTGACCACTAACTAGGAGTCACCAAAGACTTGCAATTCCAATTGTTTCATACCAACAGCCATTTCAATCCCAAGTATTAGTGCTTGATACTCAACAACAGTGTTGGAACAGAGTCGTGTCAAAGTGAATGAGTAGGAAAGAACTTCCCCTTGAGAGATGACAAATACTATGCCTGCACCAGCTCCTCCTCGATTAGCAGCACCATCAAAGTACATCATCCATGGAGGTTGTACTTCAACAACCATTGCATCTTTTCCAGGTAGTTCATCAGTTAGTTCCTAATCGTCAGGTATCAGGTGATCTGCTAAGAATTCTACCAATGCTTGTCCTTTTATATCCTTTTGAGAAATGTACACAATCTCGAATTGTTGGAATTGGAGGTACCCTCTTGCTAGTCGATCGTTGAGGACTGGTTTTGACATTACAAACTTGATGGGATTTTCCCTAGAAACAAGGCGAACGACATGAGCTTGAAAGTAATGCTTCAACTTTTGAATTGAGAATACTAGGGCCAAACATAACTTTTCGATTGGCGAATAATTCAGCTCATTTGGTGTCATCATCCTGCTCAAGTAGTAAAGAGAGTTTTCTTTCCCCTCACTATGGGCTGCTAAAACTGTAGGCTTCATCAAGTAGGATTTATGCTCTCAAAGGCATTGCTATATGCTTGGTCCCACTTGAAAGGGGAACCTTTCTTCATAAGGCGACTGAATGATTGGCATCTCCCAGATAGATTCGAGATGAATCTCCTAAGATAAGCTATCTTTCCTTGCATACTTTTCAATTCATGAATATTTTGAGGCTCATGAATTTTCAAAATTGCATCAACTTTGGCTTGATCAATTTCGATCCCTCGATGCCGGACAATGAAACCAAGGAACTTTCCAGAAGTAACTCCAAAGGCACATTTTCAATGGATTCATTCTAAGTTGGTACCTCCGGAGCAACTAATATACCATTCTCACAAGTGGTCGCTCCTCTTTTTCGATTTTACCACCAAGTCGTCGATATAACATTCAACATTCTTATGGAGGAGGTCATCAAAAATATTCTGCATAGACCTTTGGTAAGTGGCACCAACGTTTTTCAAGCCAAATGGCATTACCTTGTAGCTATAAATAACTTTTGGGGTGCGAAATGCAGTAAGCTCTTCATCTTTTGGTGCCATGTGAATTTGGTTTTAGCTTGATGAACCATCCATGAATGATATTTCCTCGTACCCAGTGGTAGAATCAATCATCAACTCTGGAATAGGAAGCAAGAATTCATCTTTGGGGCACGCATTGTTGAGATCCCTAAAGTCAACACACAATCAAATCTGGCCATTCTTCTTCTTTACAGGGACAATACTTGAAACCCTTTTTGGATATTTAAATTCACGAATAAATCTAACTTCGGTGAGTTTGTTAACTTCGGTTTCAATCAGGGGAACCAAGTCTAGCCTAAAGTGCCTTTGAACTTGCTTAACAGGACGAGCGCCATTTTGACTGCAAGGTGATGGATTAGTACTTTAGGGTCCAAGCCATGCATCTCTTTGTAACTCCAAGCAAAGACATCCCTAAAATCCTTGAATAACTCAATATAAGTGCTTTCTTCATCAACTTCTAGTAAAGCACTTAGGTAGGTGGGTCTTGGTTCTTCATTAGTGCTAAGGTTTATTTCTTTTCAAAGCGTCAACTGTTGCCTTTACCCCTTATACAAGTTCAGATGGAGCATCCTTTGCATCTTCATCTTCTCGAGGGTTCATTTTTTTTGAAGTATATGTGATAACACGGTGAAACATCCTCCAATTTCTCGTCATCCTCCATTAGAGATAAAACATCGTGCTCGCTTTGTGCAGTAATATGATATGAAGAACCCATACTTTCTTCATCTTCATCACATTCTTTAGTGTAGACCACAACGTATGGCTTCACCTTTAGTACCTCATCATATGAAACTATGACTTTTGTTTGTCGCCTCATTCTAGAAGGAACCAGGCTTTGGAAATCCTTAGAAATCTTCTGAATTTTGGGCGAAGCGAGTGTTGTTGTATTTTGATAATTTCTATGGAACTTATTCCCCTTATTTAATGGACCCAATATCCCTAACACGAAAGTCCTGACAGTTGATTTTCAAAGTCGGTCAAAGATATAAGGCTTGTTAGAAGCGATAGATTCATTTTCTACAGTGATATAATTGTTTCTCGCCCTTCTTATGGAGATGCACGCTGGTGACGGTTGCTTGTATCCCAAACCTTCACGTGATTGCTTCGTCGTAGCTTCTGATGGGAGCTTCCTTAACTTTGATGGCTCATTGGGATTATATCCAGCTTTTGCAAATAGCCTGTCAGTGTTAGGATCAAAACCTTCATCTGTTCGCTTTGTAGGGAGTGCCACATTCTGCAAACGATTTTGGGCCACAAACCCTGCAACTGGATTTGAGGTCAACTTTAGTGCCTCAATTCGTTTTACGGGAAGAGTTAACTCCTTTAGCATGTCAGTTCGGAGATTAGATGATTCACCTTCATCTTTCTTCCTTTTAGGGACTTATTGGAGCGCCAAAGTTACTTTCTTGCCATAAGATGCAATATCCCCTTTATAACATCTATTCGAGTTAGGTTGTACCTCCTCAGTAACAGTTTTGGCTCCATCAGCATCCACATTAGCTCTTTTAGTTGTGGGCTCATCATTCTTACTTTTCATGACATCATTAGATTTTAGCTCCTTCACAATGCGGTTCTTCAAGTAGAACTTTGCATCGGCAAAGTGTGACTCAGCCTCGGTGAATGGCTCATCATCAACAACTATCTTCTTATCGACCTCACCCTCGTACTGTTTTAAACATTGATGTTAGATATATGTAACTACTTTATTCTCATGTATCCAAGGCCTTCCAAGCGAGACGTTGTATGAAGTCTTTGCATTAATCACATGCAACCATGCACTTGATTTCATATCTTCAATGGTGATGCCCAATCTGATTGAGCCTATGTCTCTTTGCCCCCCCCCCCCCCCCCCCCCCTTGATTGAATCCTTGAATCATCACATGACTTTCGGAGAGTTCGCTCATGGGAATGCCGAGTTCTTTCACAGTGTGAACTGGCAAGATGTTCTCTAAGGATCCTCCGTCAACCAAAATTCGATTTACTCTTTCATCATGAATATAACCAACCAGGTATAATGGGCGATTGTGAAGAGTGTCACCCAGTAGAAGATCGTCATTCGTGAACATAACTTTTTCCTCACAAGCATTAACTTTTTGAGGAGTGGACTCGATGAGCTTTTCCAAAGATGGTGCCAACGGTAGGTCATCACTCTTTTCTTCCCCTTTGTCTGCATGGAAACAAGAGGCATCAATACCCCTATGGGAAATCTTCGTTCAGAACCAACTTGGAAAAAACTCTTCCAAGGTCACTGGATGTCATGGCTTTTGAGGGTGGTGCACCTCTACTTTTGCTTTATTTAAATGCTTAACTGGATTCCATCTCCTCGGTCTTTTCACCATTATTTTTCTTGTTGGTTGTTCCATTTATCTTTTTCGTGGGCTCCTTTTGTGGCGCCTACGACGAGTCACTAACGTCCAACCTTCATCATCATCAGGTTGATCTTCTTCAACTTTGTTGTTCTCCAGTAATTCTTCATCTTTAATTTCTTTAAAACTACATAATTCACCAGGGCTGAATGAGCGAAATGTGATAGAGACTTAGTTTGCGCTTGCTTTTTCATCTTTAAGCACGATCTTATTTTCACGAGCCAATTCCATAACTTTGTCCTTGAAGACAAAGCGCTTCTCTAGAGGGTGGATCACAAGTCGATGGTATTTGCAGTAATTTAGGTCATTCATTTTACCTGCTCATTTGGACGCTTCATCTCCGGAAGCTTAATGAGATTTAACTCGAGGAGTTCTTCAAAAATTTCTGGCACATCAGAATCTAGAAATGTGTACTCCTTCTCTTGAATTTCTTTTAGAGTCAACTTCCCGCTTGGTTTATCTCAAAAAGAAGTGAATTTCGTACTCTGCTTCTTGATCACCTTCGTTATGAACTTCACAATTGGTGTATTGACATTCATAGCTTCTTTGTTTTCAGAAAAAAAAAGAAAAAAAAACTACAATTAGGGTTTCTGATAGAGTAGCCTTTGTCTTTGATCTCTTTCCTGATTTGGTCCCACTGAGTGTGCCAATTTATTTGCAATAAATTGTTTTTGATACAAAAATAAATTTCAACCACAATATAAATATGAAGAAACATAATCTTATTGATAAAATTATGCGTGTACAATTCTGTTTGTTTCCTTGATTCTTCTCTCTAGATCGTTCTCCGTGATTCGAGGGCTTAACCAGCGTATTTCTCGAACGTAGGATAATGCAAACTTCCTTAGGATGTATTTGATCTCCAAGAAAAGAAATAACATCTGTTGATCACTTCTGTGGTTTTGAGAAAGACAATATTTGATGTTTTTTTTATCTCTTTGTGAATATTTCTTGAATTTTTATGGAATTTTGAGATAATCTCCAAAGGGAATATGTGGCCTCCTTTTATAGGTGTAGCTAGGGTTTTGGATAGAGCACCCTCCAAACTAGTGTTTCAAGTAGAGTAGCCTCCAAGTTAGGGTTTCAGATAGAGTAGCCTCCTAGAACCTCGATGAACTCTACTTGTAGTACTTAAATTTAGGATTTTGCCCAAATTTCATATGAATTTGATTTGATAAAATTTTGATGTCTATAGCACTGTAGGTATACATATGGAATAGTGAATTCCATCACAAAGCCTTATAGCAATCCTAGGGAGTCTCTACAATTTACTGTTTTCACAGAGGTCTCTCAAATGTTGTTTGAGTATACAATATGAGCCCATGGCAAGTCACTCCACTGCATATACTTTTATATGTTTTTCTCATAAAAGTCGTCTTCTTTATTTAATTGCTCAATTTCTCTCTGAATCATCTGTAAAAGAAAGCGAGAGTATTAATATAGTTGTTAAAATCTGTATAGAATTTCTCAACACAGTTGTGGGGAAGAAACTTTGTGTTATAGTTCCATTGTATAAGTACAAGTTATCAAGAAAAAATGATTATCCTACATTCATATTCACATGCTCATAAGTAGTCCTAATAAAATTTGAATTTTTAGAAAAGCTATGCATTGTTATTTTAAACTGCAAAAGCTTCCTAAAATTAACTTATCTCCTCTTTACTAACTGATGTAATCGGAGTATCAATATCTCTACCAAAACCCGAAATACCATAACCTGAAACAAAAGTAGAACCAAGAAAATGCTCCTCTAAGGGTTGCCCTGCGATCATAAGCAAAAATCTGAAAAATAGTAAAAAAATTATAATGTTCATATGTTGTTAACACTGTTTAGACAAAAACAACACAAATACACCACTTGTAAAGGTTTTTAAAACCATTTTTAAAACATATAATTATGTTATTTCTTAGGAGAACTTTAGCTAACAGTTCATGCCATTTTCTGCATAAAGTTAGCATAAATTATGCATTGTTGTAGTAATTTAGCAAGTGCTCTAGCACAAATTATACCATTTAAAACTTTTCACGGCAGGTAGACATTTTATACTAATTCTCATGCTGTTTTTTCTTTTCTTTCTTTCTTAGTTGGATGTTTAGCTCCAAATTAGTAGAAGTTACTCATCAAGAAATGAACATCAAACATCAAATTACAGTTCTAACTCAACCCTTATACTTTATGCAATTTTTTGTATATCTCACATTTAATAAGGACAAAAAAAGTTCTTCTCAATAATTAAATTAAACAATTACCTGAGCATGGCGAACGATACGGTTTAGTTCCTCTTTCCTGAATCGTCGCAATCCCAAAAATTCAATTATCAATAATTAAATGAAATTCTCCAATACTATGAAGCTTAAGCCGGAGAAGTAAATTGTAGTTAAAATGGATGGTCCCACCAATCGAGTTTTTAATTGAGTGTACAACTTTATTTTAATACCACATTTCGAGTGCCTGAGAAATGAGAAGTAATAATATAAAGGTGTGACAAATAGCAAAGCTTCTTCAGGAACAATTCAACTGCCCAAGAAATAAGAAGTAATATCAATGTAATTCGCACAAAGTGATGTACATCTATAACTATTGAGGAATAAGAGGAGAATGTACCACAAAAATAGAAGCAAGCTTTGCCGAATGATGGAGGAGATCAAGTCAGTCTTCTGCCACTGAAACAAATGCTCAAACGCAATCAATTTGCAGCTACAAAATAATAGTATTTTAATTTATTAGTTATGTATAACAAAACATATATATCACACGCTATTAAGTCTTTGAATTGTACGTTGTTAGTTAATCTTAATCGCCACATTATTATTTCCCCATCAACTAACATTTCCATCAATCAAGCAAGTAAAACTACAAAGGCCAGCACCAACCGTTGAGTATTTGAAAAATAGTTTTAGAAGTTAGTAAAAATAATTTTATTAAACAATAAAATTTCCACATTATTGCATTTTTCTTTTCTTATGTCAAGATCAGCAACAAAAACTTACTTTATAAGGTCTGAAAATACGTTACAATGCTAGTACAAAATCAACAATACCAAAATAGTTAATTTGAAGTTAATAAAAATTAGTCAATAGATATGAACCTCATTGCGACTTGTATCGATAATTTCTTTCATCTGCGAAATCTCTGAAAAATGAAAAATATTAGTATTCATAAATTACTTGACTTCATGGGATTGATCTTCACTTTGGGGCTAGCAGACATAACTATCTCATCATGAATAGATGATTGGAATGCAAGAACCTTCATGTTAGTGGGCTTACTGAACAAAATTTTGAGAACATTGAATGGCTCATTTGTTTATCATTCCTAAAGGTGAAGCAAAGACTCGATGATTGCCTCATTATAGGGAAATCACCAATCACTGGAGAATTGACTTTCACATGAATAGCCTTGGCATTGGATAATTTTTATCATCCGTAATTCCATGATATGGATATCGAATCTCCTGATATTTCAAGTGCACCATGGTAGCTTGATAGTAAACTCAAACTGTAATCCTGTAGAAGTGTGACCGAAAAAATGAAAGCATTAAATAAAAAATACTATGCTATCAAAAAGAGACGATGCACCAGCAATATTTTTTACTGTCAGAAGCGCAAAGCTGTTAAAAGCACAATAACAGAAGATCAAGATTGAGTTCAATATAATATATGTATGAGTTCACAGAGAGTCTTAACCTAATTTTTTTTTGTATAAAATGTAGTTGAAGAAGTCCTGTTTCCAACCGCATAAGTGGATCATGGTTTCGACGCGCCTGCAGGGAGATGTTTTAATTTTTAATCAGAACGTGCAAAGCTATAAAAGTATAATGACAAAATTTAAAACTGAGGTCAAAAGAATATTTGTATAAATATTCAAAAAATGTGGACCTATGTTGTGTATATATTGTAGCTCCAAAAGTTCTAATTCCAACGACACAAGTAGATCATAGTTTTAACGTGTCTGAAACAAAAGGCGATGGAGTATTTGTCTTGATCATGCAACAACGCTAAGATGAATATACAGTCTTATATTTGAGCATAATGACTGGCTTGTATGTTAGGAGGGTGAATTATGGAATCTGGTACAGATAAACTTGCATAGTTAGTTTGCATAGTAAGGCCCAAACATTTGCTTATTTCAGTTTTGTTTCTAGGATCATTTACTCCTCTGTAACATTTAAAGCACCTCAATTAAGGCAAATGCACAAAGTTTCATTTCATCCAACCAAATATAACTTGGACTATAAAGTACCATTTACAGCAACCGCAGTCAGTGCCTTCAAATATTTCTCCACACTGATTTTACACGATTCTTAACAAAAAAATCCACCAATATAAACTATTTGTACTACATAATATACAACATACAGATATTACAAAACAATCAACGGATTAGGAATAAAAACTTATAAAAGCTTCTCTTTAAAATGCTTTTTGGACAACTATGTTGGCCGTAGCGCTTTCACAGTTTGTAAATAGCCCAACAGTAGCTGCGCAAAATACATGCAATTCGGAGGAATGTAAGAGTCATCCAAACCTAAACTTTCTCTAGCAACAGAGTGGTTGGATAGAAAATTGCACCAATTGCATAGTCAGACATTCCAAACAAATAATTATTGCTAATATTCCCTAGAAATTATTAGTTTTGGTCTGTTTTTATTTTGAAAGAGTAAATACGTGATCTTTGAGCAAACTATCAAATGCATTACATTAATGTTTAAAATGAAAAGGATTCAACCTGTAGTAACTTTTTTATTTTATTTTTTCTACAACTTTTATTATAGAAAATTGAAGTAACATATGCCTGATTTAGGTCCAACAATAAGGAGCAGAGGAGTGCTGATTATGGAAAAATGGGTCTGAGTTAATAATAATTATTATGTCTCATCGAGCAATCTTTTACGCGGCGCCTTTCTGAGATTCTTTGGAAGGGCGACGTAAGGCTAAGCAACTGATGTCAAGGTGGTTGCTGTTCGCCAAGTGAGGTCCCCTCCGCACGCTAGACGAGATTGTCAGTGCCGTGCAGGAAAACCAATGCCAACAATTTGAGAGAACAGTAATGAGAATTGAATGAAAGCTGATTGAATTAATGAAAGCTATTACAAAGAGAGCAATGCGATGTCGGGGGGGAGAGACACCAGTACAGAGAATTGCTTGCTTGAAAAATGTTTGATTGCTTGATCCCCCTTAATAATGCTTAAAAAAAATAAACCCTAGTTACAGGAGTAGACTAGAATATGCTAGAGAAACATAATGAAAGTACATGGAATGAAAACTACTCTAATAATACAAGGAAAAGGACTTAGTTTTCTACAGGGGTAGAAACAGGTCCGTTGTCAGCTGCTTGTGGATGGGCGCTCGCGAGGGAAATTGGTGGGGCGACAAAGGCACAGGCGCGCTTGTCACTTGGCGCGGCCAAGACCACGGGGCCGTCCGTGGCGCTAGGCGTTGGGAGGCTTGCTGGGACGCCACGGGACGCGTCCAAGGGGTCATGTGGCACGGTTGGAAAGCCATCCATGGCATCTTATACCTTCCAATCTATAGTACAACTGCCTGCTCCATCAGTTCTCAATTGTGATGCTACTAGACTCCTGACTTCTCCTATTTCTATTATAGGAAAATATCATATTTTAAAGGATTATCATCAGTTCATTTATAACTACAATACAGTAAAAATATAATGAAATAGTTTAGGGGTGCGCAGGTTTTCCACCCTATACAAGACAAGGGGCTAGCGCGCAATGGCTTTCTCTGATAGAGGCTCGCTTCTTCAAGTTCAAGTTCCGCTTGCTGCTTCTCATTTTGATAGGAGTAGGTGCTTGCAGCTCGCTCGCTGTCTACTAAATGAGCCTTCACTGCCCGCCCGGCCCCTATCTTTTAATATACAGTAAAAAACTAAAGCAATTCTAGATATTGTGTATCTTACAAAATCTCACTGCTAGATATATCATTCTCCAAGTGTATATACGAGCCATCAGACGCAGGTGACTGAAGTTATGTTTGAACATCAACATTTACTCTGCACGATATTGTTGCATTATTTCAAAAATTAATTAGTAAATACTATATTAGTAGGAATTTTCAATATAGTAATGTAGCATAATAAAATGAGAATTTTCTAAGCATTACTTCTCTAGTATACCTGCCTGATTTTTTTAATCAAAATCAGCAGATCTCTTAGTATTCATATCTGCATATTTGGGAATTGACCCTACAATAAATAAGAAAAATAAGCATCATGGACTTAAATATTGAGATTTAAGACCTGTAATTCAATCATTTGAAGATGCATATATGCACACAAACATAAATTAAAAAAATGGATATGAGGAGTGAATTCTGCATGATAGTTGTCACGACCCAAATCTCCCTCCGAAAGATGTCGTGATAGCACCTAGTCTCTACGACTAGGTAAGCCTAACAATTTGAAAATAACAGAAATAATAACAGAATTTAACAACTAAACTTCAACAGATAACTATATAACTAAAGAATGTCGCTCGACATATAGAAGTAACCAACAACTCGAGTGTAACAATATTCACAAGTTCTAAGAATTTGTTCTAACTGCCTCTATCCATTAGAGTCTAAGAAAAATACTGAAAGAAAACAACATAGGAGGTAATAGAGGGGGACTCTGAGGTCAACAGACGCTAGCGGATATACCTTGAAGTCTCCGCAGCAGCAACAACTACTCCCAGCTAATAGTGGGACTGGTAGGAGGTACCTGGATCTGCACACAAAACATGTGCAGAAGAGTAGTATGAGTACACCACAATGGTACTCAGCAAGTGCCAAGACTAACCTCGGTAGGGTAGTGACGAGGTCATGTCAGGGCCGTACTAAGATATAATAATAAGACAAAAGATATGACACTATGATGAAAGGCTGAGAAATTAACAAAGATAATTCACAGAAGAGTACAACACAACACATAGAGATAAACAACAGGGGCACTCCTGAGGTATTGTCTCGTAGTCCCAAAAGTAAATGCTCAATAGGGGGATCTCCCGAGGTACCGCCTCGTAGTCCCAAAAGTAAATATGCAAGGGGATCTCCCGAGGTACTGCCTCGTAGTTCCAAAAGTAAATGTGCAGGGAGATCTCCCGAGGTACTACCTCGTAGTCCCAAAATTAAACACACAGCTCGAAACCGATGGAAACAACAATTAACAACAAGAATCCTACAGTTTAAGACTAATACAAATCAAGGAAAAACAGGAATTCAACTAAGCATGCGACACATATTTCAAATAAGAAGTTAAGACACGTAGACATGCGATATTAGGCTAATAGGATAACTACACATGCTGGAATGACTTATTTAAGATATAACATGTTCTTGTTCAGTATAAACAAGATTTTCAACAATTAGCCCGTGTAGGAACTCATCACCTCGCGTACACGGCACTCACATATCACAGAATTGTCAGAACAACACCAAATCCTAAGGGGATGTCCCTCACACAAGGTTAGACAAACCACTTACCTCAAACCAAGCTCAATCAATCACTAAGAATGCCTTTTCCTCTACTATCTGATTGCGGATGGCCCAAATCTATCCAAAAGCAATTACATACCATAAATATAACTATAGGAAACTTCTAATTAATGAAATTAAGACTTAAGAAAGAAATTAGAAAATCGCCCCAAAAAGTCGATCCGGGCCCACATTTTGGAATCAGGTAAAAGTCATAAATACGAACACCCATTTAACAATGAGTTCACTTGTACCAAAATTACTCAAATCCGATACCAAATATCAATCAAAACCCAAAAATTTGGTTGAAGAACTTTCCAACTTTCCCCCCAATTTTCTCAACCCAAATCCTTAATTAAATAATGAAACTAACAATAGATTAGTGGAATATAACCAAAAACGAGTTAAGAATCATTACCCAATAGTTTCCTCTGAAAATCCCTCAAATTATCGCCTCAATCCGAGCTCTCAAAGTCTCAAAGTGAAAATGAGATCAAACCCTCAAAATTTCCCCTTTTCTGTCTAGTGATCTCGCACCTGCGAACCAACAGTCACACCTGCGAAGCCACACCTCTGAATTTCCATCGCAGGTGCGAACTTGGCTTAAAACACCTGGGTCCGCTTCTGCGATCAAATGGCCGCACCTGCGAGTGCACTCTTGCAGACCTATCACGCTTCTGGGAACTCCTCACGCAACTCATTCTCCGCTGCAGGAGAGGTTCCGCTTTTGCGATACTTATGTCGCACGTGTGACCACTAACTGCCTAGACCAGGGCCGCATTTGCGAACTTCCTCTCGCACATGCGTTTCCGCACCTGCGTCCAACCTCACCACATGTGCGTTGACACCAGAAGCAGGAAAGCTTCAGCAATTTTAACACAACTCCAAATGATCCATTAACCACCCGAAATCAACCCGAGGCTCTCGGGACCTTAACCAAACATACCGACAAGTCCTAAAACACGATACAAACTTAGTTGAGCCTTAAAATCACATCAAGCAACAACAAAAACACGAATCATACCCCTATTCAAGTTTAATGAATTTTTAAACTTCAAACTTCCACAACCCATGCCGAAACCTATCAAAACACGTCCGATTGACCCCAAATTTTGCACACGAATCATATTTGACATTACAGACCTAATCCAACTTCCGGAATCGGAATCCGACCCCGATATCAAAAAGTCCACCGCCGGTCAAACTTCCCAAAAAATCAACTTTCACCATTTCAAGTGTAATTCAGCTATGGACCTCCAAATCAAAATCCGGACACACTCCTAAGTCCAAAATCACCCAGCAGAGCTAACGGAACCGACAAAACTCCATTCTGGAGTCGTCTCACACAGTTCCAACTACGATCAAATTCCTAGAACTTAAGCTTCCATTTTAGGGAATAAATGTTCCTTTTCACTCCAAAACCAAAAACAAATCCTCCCGAAAGGTCACATAACCATAAAATGATACTCTCAAAACGAACGGCCAGGTCATTACATCTTCCCCCTCTTAAAACAATCGTTAATCCTCGAACGAGTATAGAGACATACCCAAAGTGGTGAAAAGATGCGGATAACAATTGTGCATGTCATGCTTAGTCTCCCAAGTCGCCTCCTAGACCGGATGAACCCTCCACTGAACCTTCACGAAAGCATTGTTCTTTGACCTCAGCTTTCAAACATGCCTGTCCAAAATGGCCACTGGATTCTCAACACAAGATAAATACTTGTCCAACTGGACTGAGCTAAAATCCAACACATGAGACGTATCACCGTGATACTTCCGGAGCATAGAAACGTGAAACACTAGATGAACTCCTGCTAGGCTGGGAGGTAAGGAAATCTCGTATGAAACCTCCCCAACTCGCTGCAACACCTCGAACGGGCCAATAAACCTCGGGCTCAACTTGCCTTTTTTCCCGAACCTCATGACACCCTTCATGGGTGAAACCCGGAGCAAGACTCGCTCCCCAACCATGAATGCAACATCACGAACCTTTCGATCCGCATAACTCTTCTGTCTGGACTGGGCTGTGTGAAGTCGATCCTGAATAACCTTAACCTTTTCTAAATCATCCTGAACCAAGTATGTACCCAATAGCATAGCCTCGCCCGGTTCGAACCAATCCACAGGAGATCGATACCGCCTATCATACAAAGCCTCATACGGTGCCGTCTGAATGTTCAACTGATAACTGTTGTTGTAGGAAAACTCTTTAAGTGGTAAGAAATGATCCGAAGAACCCCCAAACTCCATCACACACGCACAGAGCATATCCTCTAGTATCTAACTAGTGCACTCGGACTATCCGTCCATCTGAGGGTTAAATGTTGTGCTTAACTCAACTCGAGTACCTAACTCATGCTGTACGGCCCTCCAGAATCGTGATGTAAACTGCGTACCCCGGTCAGATATGATAGATACCGACATGCCATGAAGTCTGACAATCTCCCGGATATAAACTCAAGCCAGTTGCTCGAAAGAATAAGTAGTCATCACATGAATGAAATGAGCTGATGGTCAGCCTATCCACAATCACCCAATTACATCAAACTTCCTCCGAGTCCGTGGGAGTCCAACACAAAATCCATAGTGCTCCCATTTCCACTCCGAAATCTCTAACTTCTGAAGCAATCCACTTGGCCGCTGATGCTCATACTTCACCTTCTGGAAATTTAGACATCGAGCTACATACCCTACTATGTCATTCTTCATTCTCCTCCTCCAATAATGCTGTCTCAAGTCCTGGTACAACTTCACGCACCTGGTACAACTTCACGCACCTGGATGAATGGAGTACCGCGAATTGTGAGCCTCTTGGAGAATCAACTCACGTAAACCATCTACATTGGCACACATAACTTGCTTTGCATCCTCAAAGCACCATTATCTCCAATAGTGACCTCCTTAGCATCCACGTGCTGAACCGTATCCCTAAGGACAAGTAGATGGGGGTCATCATACTGATGCTCCCTGATACGATCATAAAGATAATACTGAGAAACCACACAAGCCAAAACTCGACTCGGCTCAAGGACTGAACATCCAACACCAACGGCCTCTCTGCTCCTAGTAGATATGCTAAGCTTCCCAAAAATCTTCGCCCGATGACTCAAGGCATCGACCACAACATTGGCCTTCCCGGGATGGTATAAGATAGTGATATCATAATCCTTAAGCATCTCCAACCACCTCCGCCGATGCAAGTTAAGATCCTTCTGTTTGAACAAATGCTGCAGACTCTAGTGATCAGTGTATATCTCACAAGGGACACCATACAAATAGTGCCGCCAAATATTTAAGTCATGAAAAATAGCTGCTAACTTTAGGTCATGGACATGATAGTTCATTTCATGCACCTTCAACTATCTAGACGAGTAGGAAATCGCCCTATACCTAGACCAATCCGTGATGCATCATAATATACACTATAAGACCCCGAACCTGTAGGCAATACCAATATTAGGGTCGTAGTCAAAGTTGTCTTGAGCTTTTGAATGCTCTCCTCACACTCTTCTGTCCACCTGAAGGGAGTACCCTTCTGGGTCAGCCTGGTCATAGGTGCTGCGAGATGAAAAACCCTCTACAAATCGATGGTAATACCCCGCCAAAACCCAAAAAACTTCGGATCTCCATAGTTGAGGACGGTCTGGGCCAACTCTACACTGCTCCAACATTCTTCGGATCCACCTTGATCCCATCACTCGACACTACATGACCCAAGAATGCCACTGATTCTAGCCAAAACTCACACTTTAAAAGTTTTGCATATAACTTCTTTTCTCTCAAGGTCTGGAGCACAGTCCTCAGGTGCTGCTCTTGATCCTCCCAAGTTCGGGAGTACAACAAAATGTCACAATGATGAATGAGTCAAGATAGGGATGGGACACACTGTGCATCAAGAGCATGAATGCTGCTAGGGCATTGATCAGTCCAAATGATATCACAAGGAACCTGTAGTGATCTTACCGAGTCCTGAAAGCAGTCTTCGGGATATCGGGCTGTCGAATCTTCAAATAATGATAGCTTGAACGTAATTCAATCTTGGAAAACACTCTGGCACCTTGTAACTGATCAAATATGTCATAAATATGAAGCAATAGATACCTGTTATTTACTGTAACTTTTTTTCAAATGGCGAGAATCGATGCATATGTGCATAGAACCATTCTTCTTCTGCACAAACAAGATCGGAGCACCCCAAGGTGACACACTAAGCCGAATGAAGCTGTAACGACCCGACTGGTCATTTTGAGCGATCGCGTCCAGTTTGAGGTCACGAGCAGCTTCACTCAGTGTATTATGACTTGCGTGCATCGTCAGTTCAGGTTTTTGAGAGGGTCAGAAAGGATTTTAGGAGTGGCTCTCATTTAGATGTCCGAAGTTGAATGAATTGATCCTGGGTTTGACTTTTGAGTATTTGATCTCGGATCAGAGTTTCGATGGTTTCGGTAGGTCCGGATAGTGATTTTAAACTTGGGCGTATGCCCGGAATGTCATTTGTATATTTCAAAAAGGTTTCGGCATCATTTGGAGGAAGTTGGCAACTTAAAGGTTTAGAATCTTCCTAAGTTTGATCATGGTTTGAGTTTAAGGCTATCGAGTCTGGATTGTGGTTTTGGAATTTGGAATAGGTCCATTTCGTCAATTGGAACTTGCCTGCAAAATTTGGTATCGTTTGGAGTTGGTTTGATGTGGTTCGGACGCTTGGTTGAATTCTAGAAGTTCATAATGATTTTTCAGCTTTTGTAAACAATGATTTTTCAATTCATCATCTGTGAGATCAGCTTCTGAAATAACATAAAATATATAATAATTAAATAAATTAAAGTTTAGTTGAGCTACATGAAATGAATAATAAGATAAACATAAAAGTAAAATGCAAAGTAATGGTTTAGATAAAATTGAAGGTCATTTAATTTTATCGAATTTGAAGGAATATTATAGTCCAAACCATATGGTTCTTTTTATCGATAAAAACTACAAATAAGTAAAGATACTGTTTACCTTGAAAATGGTAATTACAATTATATTTGATTATGTGGTTCTAAAAATACATGATCTACTTTAATACCAGCTGTTTAGGCAGTAGATGCTAAGTGATTAGTGGGAAAATGAAACAAGAGTGAAGGGTAATAAGATTATGTAAACCGAGCAGTAGAGAGCCTGGTCTCGAGGTCGGTTGGGATGGGCCTCGAGGTTGGTCGGGGTGGGCCTCGAGGTCGAGCTTAGGGGCCTGACAAAGGGCTGCCGAGGGTGATATAACAGTATTGAAGGCCTAAGAGATGGCCTATTTGTGATTAATAACAAATAATTAATGAAGAAAAGTAATGAACACAATAAATGAGAGGCAATAAATTAATAGAACAATTGTAGAGAATATTTTAGTTAGAGAGCAGAGCATGTTCTTGTTCTTGTGTTGAATATCATGTGTGTTACAAAGTGACAAGGTTCCCCTTTATATATGAGGGGGAATTCCAACATATTACATGTGTAATTAATGCAAAGAGAGATGACTGGTACAACCATTTAATGCCACGGTACGGGCTTGTACTATTTTGTGTACTTTGTCAGCTTTAACCACGTGCCTTGTCAGCTTTAACCACGTGCCTTTCGGGGGTTTCCCTCCTTTCTATGTTGGTATTCGATTTGCACTGCCCCGAGGTTGAGGACCTTCGATATGACCCTTCGATGCCAAAACTCGAGCCTTCTAAGCTCTGCAATGACCGTAAAATCGGGCTCTTTGATTTTAGCCGTATATAGATAGTCCCCGCGTTTCATAAAATGAAGTGATAAGAAATGGTCTTGTCTTATTGCCTCTTATAAGTCCTTATTATGACGTCAGTTGCTTCAGAGCATTAAATGATGTGACATAATAATCCATGCAGAGGTCGCCGTCAACACAACTTTCGAGAAGCCCATGAACCGTTATTGGTTCGACCCTTCCACTTCAATTCATGCGCAAAGGAGCCTCTATAAATACTTCAATCACTTTCCTTTTCATAACTTTACATCTTCTTCATACCTTCAAATTTTTACTAAGTGCTCTCCATTCTCATCTTCTGTCTGCGTTTGCTTCTTCGTCTTCCTTCTTAAAAACTCAATTATAATCATGGCAAAAACTTCCAAAACGGTACCACAAAAGGATGGAGCCGCTTCCTCATCACGCCCGTCTAAGGGAAAGTCGCAAACTCCTCCTACCATCGAGCAATGCATCCCTGGCCCTTCCGACACCATCTCTGATTTCACAATTGAAAACCCCCTTCTACATCGGGGCGATGTGAGCCCATGTCCCGGTACATAAGTGTTGTATCCGATATAGAGAGGGTAAAACTCTACTGCCACTGTGGGGAGGCGGCTCGGGTAGAAATCTCTACAGCTAACAAAAGGATAGTCACGCATAAGGCTGGCTTCCTTAGCGTATATACATACCCATTTACCTTAGGGCCCGTAGATTTTTCTTCTCCACCGATTGACCCGGTGATTCTTGATTTTTGTTATCAATAATGAGTGAAACTTGATCAGATCTATCCAGCTTTTTGGAGGATTTTATATATGTTTCGACACATTACCAACATGGTCGAGGGAATGACCTTCACCCTCGACCATTTGATCAGATTGTACAGCCCTCGACTCTTTCGTGGGGGCCTAATCAAATTGCACTGTCGATCTGCCAAGGCATTCCTCACCTGCATCGACGAGGATAAAGATCGGGGATGGATGAGCTAATTTGTTAGAGTCAGAACTTCGAACATCATCCTTGCTGATAGAATGCCGTTCCCGGAGGAATGGAATGTGAAACGTAAGTACCCCTGAATTGAGTATGTTTTGCCATTTCTTTTTTCTTTCAACTGGTTTTCTTCTAATTGTGTAGCCACTGTTTGGTTTCCCGGTGCGGTTCAGGATCTTACGGGGTGGATCAAACTTTTAGATTCCGCTTTCCCATACAACAAACGCGTATGGCGTGAGCTGGCTAGAACATAGTAGCAGGCTAAGAACCACATTATGCTCTTGTTGTTACTATTTTCTCATTCTTTGTAAGTGCTTTTGACGATGGTGTTTTTTGACATAACACGCTTGTGCAGGCCTTGGTGAAGGTGTGTTGATGAGACTGCCCCCACCCGGTGAGGAAGAGGCTCCGAAGACCACCAAAGACAGGAAAAGGAAGAAGGAGGCTCAGCGGAGTCTCCGAAATAAAAAAAGGGCAAAAACTTGGAAGCCCAAGACCAATTCCACGGTCTTATCCTCGACGGCCGCTGAGAGCCTGCAGGCCGAGGAACAGAGTGATAATACCTGCTCGTTGGTACAAAGGGCAAAGCGAAGCACTGATACTTCGAAAGCTGTTGGGCGGTCGTCATCTAAGTTGGAGGCGGCCGATGCGGACCCGCCTTGTATTGAGGAGACCCTCGAGGAGTGTTCGGATGCAGTCCCCGAGATACTTGTCAGACATGGCACAGTCTGTGTTGATGAGCTCGGAGGGCTTGCTACTGGATCTTTCCGTGGTCTGGAAGAAGCCTCGATGGAGGCTGATATTGCTGGTGGACTTCACTCGGGCTCGTTGTTTTCTGTAGGGGAGATACGAGATGCCTAAGTCAGGAACGTTCCTGGTTTGGATACCTCTCATGGTTCCTGTTCTTCATTTGTATTGAAAGATTCATCCTTTTTTGGTTCCTTGTCAACTAAGAGAGGCTGTAGTTCAGCATCATCAACACTTGCCTGTTGTATCTCTATAACTACATTTTCTTTGTTGGTGACTGCTAAGTTTTTTTGAATTCTTAGCGCCTCCTCTTTCCTCCGAATTGCTCTTCTTTTTTTATTGCTAGGAGTTTTCTTATTTTTTGCTCTTTGTGTGATCGGTGTCTTTCACATGATCTTTTCCTTTAATTTTTCTAATCAATTGTTGTTCAATTTCCTCTTCAGAACTCACAGGAATTGCAGTGTCACAAGCAAGATTAGCAATAGTAGTAGCAGGGGTAGCAGAGGTATGGTCAATCCTATGGTCAGCCATTTGTGCATCATCACACTTATGCAAAACATGAGGAATCCCACCCCTATTTGGAACCCCTTCTCTATTATCTACTGTTTCCTCTTGATAGATCTTTTTTCCTCCAATAACTTCAGCAGCAGAACCAATAGGGGAGTAGGGGAAATGGGTTGATTATGGACACTAGAATCCGCACTCCTCTCTAGTGGAGCTGGAGGATTGATAGAAGCCATACCTGAGGTTTGCAGGTCCTGTTGAAGATTCTCCTTTGGTATGATCTGATACTGCTGATTGGTTGGTTGTTTAGCTATGTAAACAGCCTGCTGCTTCTTATTGTGAGCACGCCCCTTTGATTTTTTATTTTTCTGTGTTTCCCATTCTTCCTGTGAAGGGTTAGCCCCTATTGTCTTTGGTTCTGTCCTGTTTTGTGCATTGTCTTTTGATTGAATATTTTGTTGGGATTGTTGACCTTCTTAGTTTTGGTTTTTGTTCTGAGTTTGCTGCAACTGTGAGTGGTTAAATTGAGTTGATCCTGCTGTTTTTTCCTGTTGTGCTTGTGCTTAACTGGTCCTTTTCTTTTTCAGGTCTTCATATTCTTGGATTTTGCAGGACATGCATGAGTAGTGTTCACTAGCAATCTACAGTAGGAGGAATTATCAGGAATTCTTTCATACTGTATCTTTACCCATTGACCATCCCTATTTTCATCTTGATTGTCATCATAACCCAACCAAACATGGTGTGGCCTGTCCTTTGTGAGATCAATCTGCATCTTAACCTTAGCTACACTTCCCCTTGTTTTTTAAAATGATGCAAGGTCCAGAAATAATGCTTTGCCAACACGAGACAGTACTGGGGTGAGGTTCTCCATGTAGTAAAAATGCCATGGGAGTTCTGGGTCGACAATCCACACTGGCATAATTGGAGAGTCTTTATTTGGCTTAAAAAGAGGTGTCCATGCTTCCAGCTTCATCATTTGACATTGGATGTACATGAATTGCTTGTCCAGACTGTGGCATGATCATATTCATTGTCTAAGTCAATGTTGACAGTCTTAACATTGAAATGGGAAATCTTGACTCCTCCTTTAAGCTCAGTTTGAGTGATGAAACTTCTTCTAATGACTTCCATTCTAGGCATGGTATTGGAGAATTTCCCCACCACAGTGTATTTGCACTTGGTAGCTAATTTGACCATGTAGTCTTCCTTTTTGAACACCACTGCAAGCATGCCTTATTTGGTGGTCAGTTTGGGAGGAGGGGGGGGGGGGGGAAAGACATTGGTGTTCTTTCTGCTTCAAATCTTGCTCTTATCTTTGTAGCATATGAATGGGTGACTGTAGGTGGGGGTGATTCAGCATTGTTGGGGTTCTTTTTGGGATGTTCTTTTGTTCCAAAAGGTTGGGGGTTTTCTTTGTTGGAATCTGGGCTGGATGAAGTAGTAACTGTTTCTTGGGAGGTTTGGTTCTCTGGGGGGATCTTGTTGGTATGTTTGTCAAAGTTTGCTGAGATCTTAGGGTGGTTATTTGTAGAGTCTGGGACAGGTTTTTTTACTGTTGTTGGCTAGGTTGGGACTTTGGCTCGCCAGTTTTTTAGCCGTGCAGATCAACAGGTGTCATCACACCTTCATGACTTTGGAGGAAGTGTAGTTGATATTTTCACTTCCAATTACCTTATATATCACATTTTGGTATTTGGGAAACGTCAGGCTCGATCAAATTAGCTTCAGAGTTCTCCTGGGCATTTCGTCGAACACTTGTGATAGTTAAGTCTGCTGGGAGTGTTTTTTGGATTGTTGTGTCAATTGAAACATTATTGAGGCAATTTTATTGATCATTATCAATCTCCTGAGCATAACAAACAATTTGGCATTGGTCTTGTCCATTTTGGATCAGCGAAACACCATCGCCGGCCAACTGGTGCATTACTGCGTTCTTGAGATGATCATGATGATCGAATCCCATGATGGATTGGTCTACAACTTTGTTTGCAGGGTCCTTTTGTGTTGGAGATGAATTTCCAATTGATCGCAATTTGGGCCAAAATTGGATTTGTCATTCTGTCGAACACTTGGAGTGTTCACGCTGCCAGGAATCTTTGATTCCAAAATTGGAGCTTATGATCCACACCCATGTGAAACTGGAGGTGAAATCAGATCCTCCTCATCAAAATGAACAGATTTGTATCGAATTTTCCCCATTTAGACCCCTGGAACACTATTGACGGCCATTTTTGTTACGCCACAAATCTGCAATTCGTCGGAGACGATGATTCCCACGGTGGAAATGCCTGAAATTTTGTGGAGAGGTGTGCCTGATGATGGAGAAGAGTTTCCATGGCTTGGAATTTTGAAATTTGGCCCAGAACTCCCTTGGGAAACTTTAGAGTCTCCCAGGCGATTTTTGTGAAAAGTGATCTCTGCACCTTTTCGGATATCTGTCATGACTGGGGTTGTTATTTTGGAATGGGATTTGTTGGGAGAGGTGCGCATTTTTAGGACATATCTTTTGGTGGTGGTCCGACTGTTTTTCACCGGTGGACAGAGGCGATGTGGCAATTTTTCCACTGGCGCGTTATTGTAGCTTTGAGTTGCTTGTACGGAGAGGATTTTGAAAAATGGCGGCGTAAGAGGTTGGTTGATTGTTTGTCAGGCCCCGAACCTGGGGGACGAGACCCGCACCCGGTGCCTCACCTAACCTTGCGTAACAACTTGTGAATAAGGAACTCTCAACATTTAATGTCATACTTTTGCAATGGGCCACATTGCAAGACAACTGCAAATGTTGACTAATATCAATATAAAGCTGGGCCAACAAAGCCGTCATAATTACTATAGCCGAAAAACCAAGAAAATATACATAAAAGGCCTATCATCCCAACATACTGCACTAACTAACAAGATATGTCTACAAGCCTCTACTGGGTGATATACTGTGATTGGAATAGCTCCCCGACCTACTCATAACATATATACATATATACACAAGATGTACATAAAGATCTAGACTTGGAAATTTCGAAAGGCATGGAGCTTACCGATCAAGCTGAACTCGGGCAACACTTAATGAAGAGGTCTACCCGTCTGTCTATCTGAACTTGCACACATGTAATGCAGCACCGCCAAAAAAGGGACGTCAGTACGAAATGATGTATCGAGTATTTAGGGAAATATACTGAAAGCTGAAACTGAACTGACAATATAATAAGTGAAAGAAACTAGAAATCAAAGATAATCTGAAGATATGCTTACCTGCTGATACTGACTCAACTCTCTCAATATAGTAAGTAAAATAGCTATCCGGCCCTATAAGGCTCGGTATATATATATAAAACTGCTTTACTATAGTAGGCTCGCTCATAGTCACTCGGCCATACTAGGCTCTGTATCTCGACCAACTGGGCTCGCTCATAGGCGCTCGACCACAGTAGGCTCAGTATATAGTTTACCATCTGATCAGAGCTTGCCCAATAGGGGCCTACCCATCGATTATAGCTCGATGGTAATAAAAATACTGTAATACTGTATATATAGATTATCTACTCTCTTGATTGGAAGAAGGTAATACTCAATTGAACATAATGTCCCGATAAGGGAGAATAGTGTAATTGACAAGACTAGGAATATATACGTAAATTTTGGGATATGAATTTTTTTATGCCTCGTTATAAAACTTGTGTAATTACGAGATCATGCCAAAATGAAGGAAAAGCTTAGATTTAACATACCTGGAGTAGGGAAAACCCCGTATGATATTCTTGGAAAAGGTTGCACCGTACTTCTTTATAATTGCGATATTTTACGTTGCTAATAATTCTCGTTAGATTCCTTTTGGTTGCAAGAATTCACGTTTTTATGGGAATTTGCAGAAAATAGGTAAGAAGTCAAGTTGCTAATGTGCTAACTCTCACATCTAGTTGGAGTGTTCTTTTGGTATTGAAAATATTAGTGTTTGAGAATGAAAATCTTATTTTTATTCAAAATCCTAGAATGATGTGTCTTAAATTCAATATTTTTGGTTGCCACCTAACTAAAGGTGACTAAGAGTCAGTTGTTTGGAAAGTTGTTTGCTTTCACGTGGGGTGGGGGTGGAGAATTTTCAATCTTTATCCACTTATTAGGTAATTAGGCAATGTCCTGTTTCCCGATAATTAACCAATTACCCGCATAATTAAGAATTATGTCAAATTATTTAAAATACTACTCACTTTTAACACACCTATACACCTTAGTATCATGTCCATGTGGTACCTTCTATGGTACTAGTCCATAAATACCAGGTATTTTAGGTCGGGCCATATTTTATCCCAAAATGTCAAATTTCGACGAAACTTTAACGTTCGAAAATGCGGGATGTAACATCTCATTCCCAAGATTTCATCAATTCACTTATGGCATAGTTTCACGTACGAAAACATGAGTTGTAACATCACCCCCCTTTGGAACATTCATCCTCGAATGTTGACTGATGCACTGTAACGATCCGACCGGTTGTTCCGAGAGTCATAGCCCCATTTTCCCTATTTTTGTTTCTTTGTGTGTTGTTTAATATTATTATGTTGCCTTGGGTTGGTTGGTTCGGGTTCAGAGTGATTTTTGGAGTGTAATGAGACACTTAGTCTCTTAATTTGGATATTTAGTAGGAAAAGTCAATCGAAAGTTGACTTATGAGTAAACGATCTCGGATTAGGGTTTTTGTGGTTCAGATAACTTCGTTAGGTGATTTTAGACTTAGTAGTGTGTTCAAAACATAATTTGGAGGTCTGTGGTAGAATTAGGCTTGAATTGGCAAAATTGGAAATTTGGCAATTTTCGGTCGGCAGTGGAAAATTAGATATCGGGGTCGGAATGGAATTCCTGAAGTTGGAATAGGTTCGTAGCGTCATTTGTGACGTGTGTGAAAAATTTTGTGTCATTTGGACGTAGTTTGGTTGGTTTCGGCCTCGTTGGAAAATTTGGGAAGTTTAGAAATCCTTAGGATTGAATTCAGGGTTAAATCGGTGTTTTGGGTGTTCCGAAGGTTCGACTAAGTTGTAGGTTGATATATGGCTTGTTGGTATTTTTGGTTGAGGTCCCGAGGGCCACATGATGATTTTTGATGGTTAACGGAAAGTTTGGAATTGAGATTGTGCAGCTAAAGCCGCTACTTCTGATGTTTCCGCATCTGAGGATAGGGGACCACATGTGTGAGGTCGCAGATGCGGTAGGGAAGCCGCAAATGCGGAATTGGAAGGCTAAGGGAAGAACCACAGATGTGGTGGGTTTGATGCATCTACTGTCCCGCATGTGCGGTTCCTGGGGCGGAGATGCGGTCGTGGTCTTTTAAGTGAAAACCGCAAGTGCGGTTGGTTGGACCGCATAAGCGGTTGTGCAGGTGCGAGAGGGAGGCTGCAAGTGCGGAAATCCTTGGGCAGAAGGTATAAATTAAACCCTTCGTGAATTTGCCCATTTCTTCCATTTTTGAAGACGAGATTGGAGCTTTTGGGGAGTTTTGAAGAGGGAATCAAGGGGTTATTCATTGAGGTAAGTTATTTGAGCTTAGTGCTTATGGTTATGGTAAATTTCAGTTGTTTAAGCATGAAATTGGTAGAAATTAGGGATGCAAATTGAGGGTATTAGGGCTTGAAATTGGAGAGTTTGATTTGGGGATTTGAGGGACTATTTTAGGTGGGATTTTGATGAATTTGGTATGTATAGACTCGTGAGTGAAAGGAGTTTTTAGTTTTGTGATTTTTGTCGGATTCCGAGATGTGGTCCCAGGGGCCGGTTGGGGTGAATTTCGGGATTTTGGTATAATTTGATAATTTTTCATATGGAATTGGTTCATTGGCCTATATTGATTGCATTGTATTGATTTTTGTCAGACTCGGGACGTTTGGAGGCCGATTCCATAGGCAAGGGCGTTGCGGAGTACGGATTTGATCGGTTTGAGGTAAGTAATGATTGTAAATCTTGTCCTGAGGGTACGAAACCCCGGATTTCACATCGTTTCACTATTGTGAGGTGACGCGCATGCTAGGTGAAGAGTGTGTGGGCGTGCGTCGTTTGGATTGCATTTGGTCCATCCCATAGCAACTATTAAGTTGCGTATTTGATTGAAAACTATTTGATACTATTGTGTACTACTATAAATTGGGCTAAACGCCATATTTGGGCCTTGTGCCAATGCTGTTTGGACCTTAGAGGTATTTTCTTATCATCCTCTCACTGGATTTTGATTTAAGATCTATACTCAGTCATGTTGTTTTTACTGATTTCATAACTCAGTCTTTATTACTCCATTTTTATGCATAAAATGATATTTTGGGTTGAGCATCTTGTCTTACTGATAGCCCGAGCGGCTTGAGAGGTTTCTGACTGAGTGAGGTCCAGGGCCTGTGTTGTGATGATATCATGGGATCAGGCTGTGCGCCGAATCATGATGTTATTGATTTATGATTATGAGAGGCCGAGGGCCTGATTGATTTATGCCACGAGGTGGCTTGTTATAGCGCTTGTGCTGTAGGAGCCCTTTCGGAGTCTGTACACCCTCAGTAAGCACAGGTACCCTGAGTGAGTGATATTATGCTTTGCCCGAGGGGCTGTTCTTGATTCATGTTATGCACGAGGGGCTGTTTGTGAGTGACTGTGAGGTTTTCCCGAGGGGCTGATTTTGAGTGATGTTATGCCCGAGGGGCGGTTTATGATTCATGTTTGCCCGATGGGGTGCGTATGAATTTAATCACTTTTACTCTAAATTGCATTGAACCTCTGTTGAAAACTATTGGAAAATATCTTTAAATGATTTTTTTTTACCGAAATTGGGTTTTAAACAAGATGATTTGACTCATATAGGGATTTGAAAGCATGCTGCACTTACTGATATTTCATGATGTGGATTTTATGTGTTTCTTAATGCCCAGTCTTTATTTACCTTTATTACTTACTGAGTTGGCGTACTCACATTACTTCCTGCACCTTGTGTGCAGATCCAGGGGTTGCTGGACGTGCCAGCGATTGTTGATTTTCATCCGATGCGGATTCAATGAGTTAGCAAGGTAGCTGCATGGAGATCGCATCCCTGCTCTTCTCCCTCCTATCTTCTTTAAGCTGTTATTAGTAATTTTTCCCAGACTGTACTAGTATTAGCCTTTTCAGAAAAAAATTAGTAGATGCTTATGACTTGTGACACCCCGAGGTCGGGCTTTTCTTTCGCAATGTGTTATTCAAACTTATATTATAACGTTGTGTTGATTAATGGATTAAAGAAAATCTTTACTTTGAAATATCTGGTTGTTTTGATGGAAGATTCAACTTACCTAGTTTCACGTTAGGCGCCATCAGGACCTGGTAGATTTGGGTCGTGACATGCACTTATCGTTTTCATAATCTATGTCTTCCGAATACTTTAGTACTCACCTTGCCATCTAGGCAACTGTTTTATGAATAAATCCAAAGTCCAGGACATTCCCCCCTTTAAACTTCTTTCTTATACCACGATTTTGTAGTCGAAATCCTTCTCATCTCGCAACTGTTGCTACCTTCTATCATGCAGCCTTTATGATTCTAACTTTGTATGTGCGCCTATGCGACTCTTCTCTTCTCTTTCTTCCAGCTTTAACCAATACCTAGGATTCATTTTATGAACAAATACAACATTATGTCAAGCTGTCCCTCTGGGCGTCATTAGCTTTACTACATCTAAGTAGGCCATACTGTACCATAATTCTTACTTTGATTTATCGTTACTGAGATCTGCTACCGAACTCCAGGTTACTCTCGTTGCTTATCCTATATGCATAAAGCTAAGTCCTTTAACGCTTCTTCATTACTTCACCTTAAGACTGATGGCCCAATATCATCTCGTACTTTGCAACTTTTACCCATCCATTGTTGATTCACCTCAATGTTGATCTACAATCTTCCATTGGTAACATGAAATTACTTACATAATGTTTTGCCACTAGGGCTTACGTTGCATTGTGGAGCATTTGAAGTGATTTTCCTGATCCACTTAAGGGCGGTGATTTTCCTGATCCACTTAAGGGCGACACTGTACTTCAATAATCGTATTTTATAGCATCCCAATGTGATTCACCTTACGTTTTTAATTCTGTACAATCCATGAAATACTCTTCAAATCATTACTCAGTCGAAGGCCCAAACATCATCCTTTATTTATCATAATTACACCCTTATTCTACTACCAGGCCATCATTCCATCTCTTCTAAATGCTACTAGTCTTAGACTCCTTTGAGTTTGCGACCTATACATATCTATTTATACTACTCGCAACCTTCCTTTAACTTGCTTGCACCACAGAATTCCTTGTGTGATTTTAGGATATCAAGAGAGACATCACATCATATCTAACTCATTCTTTACTCTCTTGACTAGATCTCTCGGTACTTAGAAGTCATAGGCTGGAAGGTACGCCACTGACGTTGCCACTATCATTCGTGGATACTGAATCCCAACACTTCTAGTCTTCTATCCGAAGTATGGACTATTCACGATCTTCTGCCTTTGAGTATCTCGTACGTTGTTTACCTTTACCTTACTTACCTTAAAATATGGCCTCACATTATTCTATCTCTTTTTTATGACCTCCCTTCCACATAGGTATAATTCACATCCACAACTTGAAGCTCTATTATAATACTTGTACCTCTAGTGCATACACAATCCGGTGGGAGCTTCATAATGAATTCTTATGAGGCTGGTACTCTTTAAACATGCTTTATCATAGAGCCATTGTAAAATATGGATACTGTACTATCTCTCTTGTACCTCTAATATTAAGTAATACGATTTCTATAGTTATCTGGGGCATTAATCAGACTCATGATTCACTTGGTTGATGTAACTTTTTAGTTTCCTCTTCCATCTGATCAGCCTTTATGTAGACTTAAGCTATCTTTCGATCTGCGGCTCATGGGATTTAGTTATTACTTTAGCCTTTCGTGGATGCTATGGAAAACCATGATACAATCTTCTAACAATTCTGTCACGCTCCAAAATCGAGGGACGAGATCGGCGCCTAACCGGATGAACCCGGTCAAGCGCACCTGGATTGCCTTTCCTACCCAACGCATTTCTCCGTGTTCATAATTTACATTTATAAGTGAAAGAGAAAAATAGAATCAAAGCATGCATTTACAACATAAGTCAAATTTCCTCTTTTAACATTTTCAACGTTTAATCTTCCCAAAACATACATTCCAAAATACAACACTCCCGATACGGGATCATGATTACAAACGAGTACTAAAACTACCCCAAATACATATATACAACCCACATAATGTCTACGGAGCCTCTAAAGATATGGAGAAGAGTATATAAACTTTCCGGAAACAAGACCCTGGCTATACCTTAACAGAACAAAATATACAAAAGAAGATGTCATAGACCACGCACGACCCCGAAAGGAAGTGGGGCTCACCCAAACTGCTGAGGAGATGAAAGGAAGGCAGCACTATCGGCGGACCGAGCTACCTGCTATAAAACCACCTACATCCATATAAAAGATGTAGCGCCCCCGGCAAAAGGGATGTTAGTACCATGGAATAGTACTAGTATGTATGAACAAGCTTTACTCTAAGTAAAATCAAACAATACACAGATAGGAGGCGGTCAAAGAAACCAGACAATTACTGCACAGAGATACAAAAAACACAAATGAGAGTTCCACAGTTTCTTATTTCAATCGTTCTCCTTTTGCAGCGTGCAACCCGATCCCACCTTACAATCACATTACACCCTTATTACTTCCGTTGTGGCATGCAACCCGATCCTACTGTACAATTCTATTGCGGCGTGCAACCCTATCCCACCATACAATTCTGTTACGGCGTGCAACCCGATCCCACCGTACAATTCTGTTGCGGCATGCAACCTGATCCCACCGTACAATTCTATTGTGGTGTGCAACCCGATCCCACCTTTCAATCATATTTGATAGCAACATCAACCAACCAATTCAATCACAAGGATTTTCATCATCAAGAATATACATTCGTAACAACCAAATAACCATGTGAAATCAAGGCCACAGTAATCTTTACCAAACAGTGAGTCATATACGGTATACCATCAACATATAGTTCAATTAGATAAATCCACATTTCCTTTCCATTACTTGCTACACAACATTTAGCACTTAGATACATTCAACAATTTGATTCGTTATCATTTCTTTCGTTTTGCAGCACATCCTCTCATACCAATGTATTCAACCTTTAACAAGCTTTGCACATGATAGGATAAGCACAAAGAATCACCTTTTCACAATCTCATATAGCATGGTGGCACGGAAATCAACTAGGACAATCAGAGAACAAAATCTTACACCTCAACACATTAGAACCATCAATTCACATATGCATAAGCCAGAAACTCATACCAAATGCTCGCACACCAACAAGGTGACTCTACGAAGATTAAAGTTAGCCATACATACCTCGAGTCAAAATTCCCCTTTAATATCTATTCTCAACCCACTAGACCTTCTATTTCCTCCAATCTAATTTACAAAATGCCACGTTTAGACTTAGAATTAGAGATCATGAACTCATTTGGGCATTTTATCAAACACTATGTGATCCCTTCGATTAATTAATCCCCTTTTTAGTGGAAGGTTACTTTAACTTACATCCCTTTGCTAGATTAGGACAAATCATGAACATGCATGCAAGTCTTAGCTTTTATCTTCAAGAACCAATACCTGTGTGTTCCATTTTTAACTAAAACCTGAGACTTGAATGGAAATGGGGTGAAGACTTACCTCTTATGGTGAAGAAGATGACGACTACTCGATTAATTCCAGGCCTGAATAGAGATGGAGGACCAATTTGGGGATGATGAGGACTTCTCTCACTAGAACCCACTCTCACTTCTCTCTATTTTTTTCAGGTAGCCTTTAAAAATGAAGGGGAGGGGTGTTTTGTTAAACTAGAGGTCAGGTTTTAAAATTAGAAATTAGAAGCTCCGAAGTAGGTATGCGGTTCCTGTTATGCGGTCCGCATACCTGTCGCATAAATGGCCTTCAGATGGGCCAAAAAGGAAAGCAGACTGCCCATGTATGCGACCACTATGCAGTCCGCATACCTGTTATGCGATCGCATAACCCCCTTTGTAAAAATAGAGGTGCAAGAATGCGACCACTATGCGGCCTGCATTCGTGAAATGCGATCGCATTTTGGGCCGCGTAGCTGTCCACAAAATAGACAACAATTGTCCAGGTAGGCGGCCACTATGCGGTCTGCATACCTGATCTGCGATCGCATAATGGACCGCAGACCCGCACAATTCTGGAAAATTTTATCCTTTAAGTTTCGGGGTACTTTTTACTGCACAAGGGTCCGTTTTAAGAATTTCTACAGTTATAACCTAATGGGGACCCATTCGGGCATTGTTTTTAGACTTGAAATTTTATGGGTCTTTACATCCTCCCCCACTTAGAATCATTCGTCCTCGAATGAGGATCGGAGAATCACTTAGTTAAGAGAACACAAACATGCCAACCCCCAAATTTGTAATAACTCCGATATTTCCTGAAAATTTCGCCAGGGTTTCCTTTGTAATTAGGCCTATCTACCTGTCAGAGAGCCCCTGAAACACATTTTAACCAATTCCACACATTTTCAGTTACTCTATCAACTTGCACATAATCCGGTCATTTCAACAAGTTGCATATAATTCAATTACTTCCACAAGCCACACATAGTTCAGTTAACTCCATAAATTTGCACATAATTCAACAATTACAATGAGTTGCACATAATTCAGCTATTACAATGAGTTGCACATAATTCAGCTATTTCAAGGAGTTGCACATGATTCAATTAATCACAACAACGTATACATTTATGGCACAATTGAGAAGTCACAATACTAGGGTAATTAGGGGAGTGGAGTGTTCTTGCACAAAATTTGACACCAATGAAATTGCTTAGAGATGACAACTTTCAAAACCACTATCAGACTTATTCAAACAAGTGGGGATATTTCTCTTTCATTTCATTTTCTGCTTCCCACGTGGCTTCTTCGACCTGTTGACTCCGCCATAATACTTTGACCGAAGCGACCTCTTTATTTCTCAACCTACGAACTTGCCTATCAATAATAGCAACCGGAACCTCTTCATATGACAACTTTTCATTAATTTCAATGGTCTCAACCGGCACGATGACAGATGGATCTCCAACTACCTTCTTCAGCGTGGACACATGAAACACCGGGTGCACTAATGACATCTCAGGGGGAAATTCCAGCCTATACGCCACCTGCCCTATCCTTTGAGAAATCCTATATGGCCCGACATACCTTTGGCTCAATTTCCCTTTCTTCCCTAACCGCATCACTCCTTTCATGGGAGACACCTTCAAGAATACCCAATCATCGACTTGAAACTCCAAATCTCTTCCACGAACGTCCGCATAGGATTTCTGACGACTCTGAGCAGTCTTCATCCTCTCCGGAATGACTATAACTTTTTCCATATCTTGGTTCACAAGATCCGGTCCTAGCAGTTTCGCCTCACCAACCTTGAAGCACCCAATCGGAGACCTACACCTCCTTCCGTTCAATGCCTCAAATGGGGCCATCTGAATACTAGCATGAAAACTGTTATTATAAGTAAATTATACAAGCGTCAAGTGATCACCCCAGCTACCCTTGAAATCTAATACACAAGCCCGTAACATATCTTCAAGCGTCTGAATGGTCCGCTCTACCTGACTGTCCGTTTACGGGTGGAAACCTGTGCTGAGATTTACCTGCTGAAATTTCTTCCAAAAGTTAGCTATGAACTGGGCCCCTCGATTCGAGATAATAGATACTGGAGTGCCATGGAGCCTAACTATATCTTTGATATACAACTGAGCCTACTGTTCTGCAGTATCGGTGGACTTGACTGGCAAGAAATGCGCCAACTTCGTGATCCGATCCACTATTACCCAAACTGAGTCGAACCTACACGGAGTGCGAGGTAACCCCACCACAAAGTCCATATTGATCATTTCTCATTTCCATGTCGGTATTTCCATAAGTTGTGCCAACCCACACCTCTGATGCTCGGCCTTCACTTGTTGACAATTTGGACACCTAGCCACAAAATTCGCCAATCCCCTCTTCATACCATTCCACAAATAAATCTCCTTGAGATTATGATACATCTTCATAGAACCTGGGTGTATGGAATACCTAATTGTGAGCCTCTGCCATAACTCTCTCTCAAAGATCATCCACATCCGGAACACATGCCTCCCTTCGAACAAAACACCGTCATCATTGCCGAGTAAAAATGATGTAGTCTTGTGATTCAGAATTGTTTCTCTCCACTATGACAAAGCTGGATCCCTGAATTGCTTTTCCTTGACTTTCGCTACAAGCGAAGACTCCGCTCCATTACGCACTATGACATTCCCTTCTTCTGTGGCCGAAAGACATACCCCCAGACTGGTAGTTGATAAACCTCCCGAGCCAAAGGCCTCTGACCTGCTTCCAAATGAGCCAAGCTACCCATGGATTTCTGACTAAGAGTGTCGGCTACCACATTCGCCTTTCCTGGATGGTACAAAATATTCATATCATAATCCTTGAGCAATTCTAACCACCTCCGCTACCTTAAGTTCAAATCCTTCTGTTTGAATAAATACTGAAGACTCTTGTGGTCTGTGAACACGTCCACATGGACCCCATAATGATAATGCCGCCAGATCTTCAATGCAAACACAATCGCCGCGAGCTCCAAATCATGCGTTGGGTAATTCATCTCGTGATTCTTGAGCTGCCTAGAAGCATATGCTATTACCTTACCACATTGCATCAATACACACTCCAAACCAACCCTTGAAGCATCACAATACACCACAAACCCTTATGAACCTTCTAGCAAGGTCAACACTGGCGCCGAAGTCAATCTTTATTTCAATTCTTGAAAACTCTTTTCGCAAGCATCGGACCACAGAAACCTAACCGCTTTCTACGTCAGCTTAGTCAATGGGGAAGCGAGGATAGAGAATCCCTCCATGAACCTCCGATAATATCCATCCAAACCCAAGAAACTGCGAATCTCTATCGGGGTCGTTGGTCTAGGACAATCCTTTACCGCTGCGATCTTTTGGGGATCAACCCGAATTCCTTCCCTAGAAACAACATGGCCCAAAAAGGTGACTGATTCTAGCCAAAACTCACATTTTTAAAATTTTGCATACAACTGGTGCTGATGAAGAGTCTGCAGAATTGCCTTTAGGTTATTAGCATGATCTTCCTGACTTCGTGAATAAACAAGGATATAGTCAATGAAGACAATCACAAAGGAGTCAAGAAACAGTTTGAAAACCCGATTCATAAGATCCATAAAAGATGCTGGGGTGTTGGTTAGCGCAAAAGACATTATCAGAAATTCAAAGTGCCCATGTCGAGTCCTGAAGGCAGTCTTAGGAATTTCTTCCTCCATGATCTTTAACTGGTGATACCCGGACCGCAAATCAATCTTTGCGAAGAACTTAGCACCTTGTAACTGGTCGAACAAATCATTTATCCGAGGCAGTGGGTATTTGTTTTCTATGGTGACCTTGTTGAGCTGCCGATAATCAATAGACATTTGAAGCGATCCGTCTTTCTTTCTGACAAAAAGAACCGGTGCGCCCTAAGGCGACACACTTGGCCGAATGAAACCCTTTTCTAATAGATCTTTCAATTGTTCTTTTAACTCTTTCAATTCTGCTGGCACCATTCAGTAGGGTGGAATAGATATTGGTTGCTTATATAGCAATACATCAATCCCGAAATCGATCTTTCAATCTGGTGGAATCCCAGGAAGCTCGTCCGGAAATACTTCAAGAAATTCATTCACAACAGGCACTGATTCGGGAGCAGGCACCTCTGAAGTGGTGTCCGCAACCCGAACCAAATGGTAGATACACCCTTTTCTGATCATCTTTGAGGCCTTAAGGTAGGAAATAAACCTACCTCTTGGCGCAACATTATTCCCCTCCCACTTGGTAACTGGTTCATTAGGAAACTCGAGCCTCATAATTCTGGTTCGGTAGTCGAGTTTAGCAAAGCACGAATAGAGCCAATCCATCCCCATAATTACATCAAAATCTACCATTTCTAACTTAATAAGATCGGCCGCGGTATCCTGACCACGCACCATGAAAACACAATTCCTATATATTCGCAAGACCGTAATAGAATCACCAACCGGAGTCGACATAGAGAACGACTCGTGAAGCTGTTCGGGTTCTATCCCAAAACTTGAAGCAATAAATGGAGTAACATATGACAAAGAAGACCCGAGATCAATAAGAGTATAAACATCATGCGACTGAACAGTCAGAATACCTGTGACAACATTTGGAGAAGCTTCCGCACTCTGGCGACCATTCAAAGCATAGAACCGACTGGGTCCCCCTTGACCCCGTGCTCTACCCCTAGCTGCACCGCGCCCTGCTGGAGCTGGAGGGCCCCGAGATGGAGGGCGTGTTGAAGATGTAGCGGCTGAAGAACTGGATGGCTGAGCAGTGCCCCTACCCGTGCCCTGTCAGGGTGCACGACAATCTCGCTCAACATGGCCTCTCACTCCGCACCTATAGCATAACGGTATGTCCAAGTAACAGGGCTCAAAATGAAACCTCCCGCACTTAGAGCATGGAGCCCTCCGCTGCTTCTGGAACCTCCCACCTGCACGACCCGACTAATGGAACCTCCTGTTGTCTAAACCGGATCCAAAGCGACCTCCCTGCTGATAATTGTGCCCTGATGGTGGCGCACTGGCTGAGGACTGAGCATAGGAATAAGATGGCCCTGATGACCCTCTCCCAAGGGCTGATCTCACTCTTCCAACTGAACTCTCAGGGTTGCCCGCAGACCGAGCCCTACTACTACTCTCCCTCTCCATTCTTATCTTTAATTTCTGAACCTCCGTAGCCTGGGCAAATCCCACAATCTTCCCGTAGTTCACATCTGAATGCAGAGCACCTGCAGCAGCTTCATTAATAATTAAGGGACCAAGGCCCTGAACAAACCGACAAACTCTAGCCTCCATAGTAGATACCATGTGAATAGCATATTTGGACAAGCTCACAAACTCCGTATGATACTCCCACACACTCATGTTGCCCTGCTTAAGGGCCTCAAACTCTATAGCACGGGCTGCCATTATCTCGGCAGTCAAGAAATGACCCATAAAGGCATCCACAAACTCATCCCACCTCGCCGGAGGGCTCCCCTCTCCACGGGAACTCTCCCACATCTCGAACCACGAATATGCCACTCTCTTCAGACGATAGGAAGCCAACTCAACCCCCTCTGTCTCAGTATCCCTTATAACTCGGAGGGTCTTGCACATCTCATCAATGAACTCCTGGGGATCAGCCTCTAGGTCGGTGCCTGAGAAATCTGGAGGGGCTAACCGTAGAAACTGGTTGACTTTGGAACCTGAAGAATCCCCTGGCTCACTAGAGGACGTAGGGGCAACATTTGATCTTTGGGTCTGAGAAGGCACTAACTGGGTTAACATCTGGATGGCTTCCCTGAGGTCCCCATCAGAAATACCGGGACCAAAAGCTGGAGCTGGAGGTGGGTCAGGAATATCAGCGAGAGAGATTTCAGCACCCTCCGCTGGAGTAGGAATATGGATAGTCTGGCCTGGAGTGGAGGAGTCCAGCTGATTTGTGGCCGGGGAATCATTCGCACCCGCACCATCAACTGGAGAATTTATGACCACTCCGGGGGTGGCATTGGACTCTAGGCCGAGTCGAGCTCTCTTCTTGGGTTCCATTTACTGAAAATTGGAACAATGCATGAGTTAGAGGTAGACAACCTCACTTTTCACCACATCACACGATATAGAATAGCAATAAAAGAGTAGTTTCCTAAATGTCCATGCAGCCCCCTAATTATAGATGTGGTCGACAACACACCGATAAGAAGGGCTCTACTAGACACGGCTCCGAGACATCCTAGGACACTTTTAAAACCTGAGGCTCTAATACGAAGTTTTTCATGCCCCAAAATCAAGGGACGAGACCGGCGCCTAACCGGATGAAACCGGTCAAGCGGACCTGGATTGCCTTTCCTACCCAACCCATTGCCCCGTGTTCATAATGTACATTTATAAGTGAAACATCAAAATAGAATCAAAACATGCGTTTACAACATAAGTAAAATTTCCTCTTTTAACATTTTCAACATTTAATCTTCCAAAAACATACATTCCAAAATACAACACTCCCGATACAGGATCATGATTACAAACGAGTACGACAACTACCCCAAATACACATATACAACCCACATAATGTCTACGGAGCCTCTAAAGATACGGAGAAAAGTATATAAACCTGCCGGCAATAAGGCACTAGCTATACCTTAACAGAACAAAATATACAAAAGAAGATGGCATAGACCACGCACGACCCTGAAAGGAAGTGGGGCTTACCCGAACTGCTGAGGACATGAAAGGAAGGCACCACTATCGGCGGACCGAGCTACCTGCTATACAACCACCTACATCCATATAAAAAATGTAGCGCCCCGGCAAAAGGGACGTTAGTACCATGGAATAGTACTAGTATGTATGAACAAGCTTTACTCTAAGTAAAATCAAACAATACACAGATAAGAGGCAGTCAAAGAAACCAGACAATTACAGCACAAAGATACGGAAAACACAAATGAGAGTTCCACAGTTTCTTATTTCAATCGTTCTCCTATTGCGGCGTGCAACCCGATCCCACCTTACAATCACATTATAACCTTATTACTTCTCTTGCGGCATGCAACCCGATGCCACCGTACAATTCTGTTACGGCGTGCAACCCGATGCCACCGTACAATTCTGTTGCGGCGTGCAACCCGATCCCACCATACAATTCTATTGCGGATGCAACCCGATCCCACCTTTCAATCATATTTGATAGCAACATCAACCAACCAATTCAATCACAAGGATTTTCATCATCAAGAATATACATTCGTAACAACCAAATAACCATGTTAAATCAAGGCCACAGTAATCTTTACCAAACAGTGAGTCATAAACGGCATACCCTCAACATATAGTTCAATTAGATAAATCCACATTTCCTTTCCATTACTTGCTAAACAACATTTAGCACTTAGATACATTCAACAATTTGATTCGTTATCATTTCTTTCGCTTTGCAGCACATCCTCTCATACCAATGTATTCAACCTTTAACAAGCTTTGCACATGATAGGATAAGCACAAAGAATCACCTTTTCACCATCTCATATAGCATGGTGGCACGGAAATCAACTAGGAAAATCAGAGAACAAAATCTTATGCCTCAACACATTAGAACCATCGATTCACATATGCATAAGCCAGCAACTCATACCGAATGCTCGGACACCAACAAGGTGACTCTACTAAGATTAAAGTTAGCCATACATACCACGAGTCGAAATTCCCCTTTAATATCTATTCTCAACCCACCAAACCTTCTATTGCCTCCAATCTAATTTACAAGATGCCGTGTTTAGACTTAGAATTAGAAATCATGAACTCATTTGGGCATTTTATCAAACACTATGTGATCCCTTTGATTAATTAACCCCTTTTTAGTGGAAGGTTACTCTAACTTACATCCCTTTGCTAGATTAGGGCAAATCATGAACATGCATGCAAGTCTTAGCTTTTATCTTCAAGAACGAATTCCTGTTTGTTCCATTTTTAACCAAAACCTGAGAATTGAATGGAAATGGGGTGAAGACTTACCTCTTATGGTGAAGAAGATGGCGACTACTCGATTAGTTCCAGGCCTGAGTAGAGATGAAGGACCAATTTGGGGAAGATGAGGACTTCTCTCACTAGAAACCACCCTCACTTCTCTCTATTTTGTTCAGATAGCCTTTAAAAATGAAGGGGAGGGGTGTTTTATTAAACTGGAGGTCGGGTTTTAAAATTAGAAATTAGAAGCCCCGAAGCAGGTATGTGGTCAGGAATGCGATCGCATTCTTGTCATGCGGTAAGCATACCTGTCGGATAATTGGCCTTCAGATGGGCCAAAAAGGAAAGCAGACTGCCCATGTATGCGACCACTATGCGGTCCGCATACCTGTTATGCGATCTCATAACTCCCTCCGCAAAAATAAAGGTGCAAAAATACGACAACTATACGTCCTACATTCGTGAAATGCGATCGCATTATGGGCCGCATAGCTGTCCTCAAAATAGACAGCAACTTTCCAGGTATACAACCACTATGCGGTCCGCATACCTGACCTGCGATTGCATAGTGGACCGCAGACCCACGCAATTCTGGAAAATTTTATCCTTTAAGTTTCGGGGTACTTTTTACTCCACAAGGGTCCGTTTTAAGAATTTCTATAGTTATAACCACATGGGGACCCATTCGGGCATTGTTTTTAGACTTTAAATTTTACGGGTCTTTACAAATTGAATCCTTTGTCTATGACCTAGACTCAATATGCTGCATGGATAATAATTCAAACTCTTAAGTGCGTTCATAACGTAACTAATTCTGATCATTAATCGAATGATTCTTTTTGTTCCTTCTCGTCTTTAGTTTAATTGTAAGAAATTATGTTTCCTGGTCTTCCTGCCCCCTTGTTGCGTGCATACTTAGCTTACCTTAGTTCCCACACATATTGGAATTCCATACAACTATATGATCTTGAATATCACTTATGATTTTTCTCCCCATTCATTAGCCACAGCAGGTGTCACTTTCGTTTAGAGTTCATACAATTTTGTAGTGAGACTATTGTTACACGACTATTTCCTCTTTAGGTCACTGTGCTTAGGTTGAAGACTTCTTCCTTATCTCCTCAGCTAGTCTTTCATTGTAGTACTTAGGGAGGATCCTCTGACTTTTGTAAAGCTGCGAGCTTATTACATCGTATTCCTGATAGAATTTTTTGATGTTCGTACTAACCTATAATTATTCTCAGTTACTTACCTCCATACTCATGTGCTCGTACAGTTGCTTCTGAACTGAAGTTTTGATTGTCTTCCCAGTGGGGATTTCTTTTATTTCCATAATACTCATACGGTACCTTTAACTACCCCAACTCCTATTTGAATATTTCTCAAGTATTACAATGACATTACTGCGAGGCTGAATTTACTATGTTTATCTTGAATGATCTGCTGATTTGACTGCATCCACTTGTCTAGCCATAACTAGGCTCTTCCTAAATCAACTACTAACTACTTGTTGGCCCATTCCCGTATCAATATTTCATGTAATATTTCTTGGGTTATTTCCTTTGTCTTAACTTACCTCTCGCACTGGCTCCTTATTAATCAACAACATCTCTGGCAGGAACCCTTACTTCCTCTCCTTGACGTCGTGTTTGCATAATGCTCTGCTATCATAGCATATCTGTAAGCTTTTAATAAGTGCAAAATCGTCCCTTTTTTATTTTTTATTTTTTTCGCTTCTTCCTTTATCATTCCATAGTTGCTAGAACCACTTGTCTCTGACTTAATGCCACATCACTCCATATTCCCCGCTTTTAGGGAAGTACTAAGATTTAATGCTATGATGAGCTACCTATAGATGTTTTACCTCTTTATCTTTGGCGTCTTCTCACATTATCGATGATCCTTACTCGCCTTGAGATAATTGTCAATTCTTACTTTAGGGAAGCATTTTCCTGAATCACCATTCTCTGAATTTCTCATGAATGTTCTTCTGTTGTCCATTCTATTATCGCCAAAACGAAATCTGAAATTCTCAGGATACCGACTATTATCAAACCACTTAGTCAATTGATGTTTAGTTTATCATGTTCACCAGCCCATACTGATTTCTATTACTCTGGGGTTTAACTCTCCCTTCTGGTAGTTGCGTTGGATTCACAAACTTATTTCTTGAAATGAGGATATAACTTTATGGTCTATATTCTTCTGGTGCCTCAAGGCTTGCCACCTCTCGTATTTTCCTCCACTTGACTATAGATTCTGTAACACTGTCATCTTTTGATCTAAAATTGTCATCCATGTATCACATTTTACTCATAATGCTTCATTAACTCTCTTCTTATTTCCCGCTAACTTCTATGTCTATTACTTTATTCTGAAAATTCGAACAAGATATTCTTTTGCTTTTAGCTCCCTTTTGCTCCATCCACCGGATCTTCGGGTTGCCTAACATTATCTCTCTACTAGGTACGGGAGCCACGCTAAGGTAATATTTATCCCTTCTAGGCTTCCAGTGCCTATGTTTGTAGTACTCATATCAAGTTGTACTATTTTAGAGTGAACCATCTGGATGCTCACAAGGATATCTATTAGCACCTTTTCAATATCCTTCGGAAATGTCAACTAACGCAAACAATCCGTTCACTATTTTGGGTTACTCTAACCCCTGCCGGATCCTAATAACCTGTCATTCTCTTAGACTATATTTGTTAGCTCCCATAGAGCATAACTGAGATTGGTGTTACTATTGAAGGTAACTCAAAATGCTCATATCTCCCTTCCTGAAAGGTAAATAATAATAATATTTATTAACTGGTACCTCGTACCCTTTTTCACCTTGCTTCTTTTACTTGCTGAAACTTGTGTCTAAATTCCGATTTGGTTATTCCTTTTTACCATAAGAGTGGATAGGCACTCTTGTCTTAGGGATCCTTATCAATAAGCTTAAACATTTTAGTATACAAATGATTTGCCGAGTACCTCATATTTATCCATCATAAGCATGATGCAAAAATCGAGTTCCTCTGGCTCAAATCTTCCACAACTATATCTCTTACCAATCGTTTTTCTGGATGTAGACATCATTGTATTATGAATATGATAGAGTTATAAAATTGAGTTCTTGCAATTGAGCTCTATGACACGATCTAGAGTAAGAAGAAAGAGTGACAGTCCTAAATGCCCTGTAGCCTCCTTCTTATAAGTGTGGTGCACAACACACCCATAAACAAGAATCTACTAGACACGTCTTGTAGACTCCCTAGGACAAAACTGCTCTGATACCACTTTTGTCACGCCTCGAACCTGGGGGGAGAGACCGGCACCCGATGCCTCACCTAACCTTGCGTACCAACTTGCGACTAAGGAACTCTGAACATGTGATGTCATACTTTTGCCATGGCCCACATTATAAGACAACTGCAAATGTTGACTAAATATCAATATAAAGCTGGGCCGACAAGGTCGTCATAATTACTACAGCTGGCAAACGAACAAAATATACATAAAAGGCCTACTAGCCCAACATACTGCACTAACTGACAGGATATGTATACAAGCCTCTACTAGTGGATATACTATGATCGGAATAGCTCCCCAACCTACTCATAACATATATACATATATACACAAGATGTACATAAAGCTCTAGAACCGACAACTCCGAAAGGCATGGAGCTTACTGATCAAGCTGAACTTGGGCAACACTTAATGAGGAGGTCTACTCGTCTGTCTATCTGAATCTGCACACATGAAATGCAGCGCCCCTAGAAAAAGGACGTCAGTACGAAATAATTTACCGAGTATGTAAGGCAATATACTAAAAGCTGAAACTATACTGACAATATAATAAGTGAAAGCAACTGGAAATTAAAGATAAATGAAGATATGCTTACCAGCTAATACTGACTCAACTCTCTCAATATAGTAATTAAAATAGATGTCCGACCCTATAAGGCTCGGTGTATATATATGTATATATATATATATAAAGCTACTCTACTGTAGTAGGCTTATAGGCGCTCGACCATACTAGGCTCTGTATCTTGACCAACTAGGCTTGCTCATAGGTGCTCGACCACAGTAGGCTCGGTATATAACTTACCATCTGATCAGAGGTTGCCCAATAGGGGTCTGCCCATCGATTATAGCTCGATGGTAATGAAAATACTATAATAATGTATATATAGATTCTTTGCTCTCTTGCCTGGAAGAAGATAATACTCAATTGAACATAATGTCTTGATAAGGGAGAATACTTGTAACGACCCGGTCGGTCGTTCCGAGAGTAATAGCCCCGCCCCATTTCTGCTTCATTATATGTGGTTTAACTTTATTATGTTGTGTTAGATTGGTTGGCTCGGGTTCAGAGCAATTTTATGAGAGAAATGAGACACTTAGTCTCTTAACTTGGTTCAATAGTTGGAACCGGAAGTTGACTTATTGGTAAACAACCTCAAAATGTATATTTTACGGTTCGAATAGCTTCGTTAGGTTACTTTGGACTTAGGAGTGTGTTCGGAATGTGGTTTTGATGTCCGCTGGAGAATTAAGATTGAATTGGCGAAAGTTAGTTTTTGACGATTTCTGGTCGGAAGTTGAAAATAGGCTATCAGGGTCAGAATGGAATTCCGGAAGTTGGAACAGGTTCGTAGTGTCATTTTGGATGTGTGTGCAAAATTTTAGGTCCATCGGACGTGTTTTGGACGGTTTCGGCATCTTTGGCGAAATTTAGAAGTTTCAAAGTTCATAAGCTTAAATCCGAGGTGAATTTGATGTTTTTGCGTTGTTTTTGGTGTTTCGAAGGCTCGACTAGGTTTGATTAAGGTTATGGGATGTGTTGGTATGATTGGTGGAGGTCCCGAGGGCCTCGGGTGAATTTCGAGTGGTTAACAGATCAATTTTTGGTATTTAGTGATGGCAGATATTTCTGGTGTTTTTGTTCTGGTTTTCTCCTATGCGATCGCGTAGGGATCCCTACGATTGCGTAGGCTTAGCAGAGGGGGATGGGTAAGTTGTTCTATGAGATCATGTAATGGAGGACGCGATCGCGTGAGAGGGGATCCTTGGGTCTTCGCGAACGAGTGGCCTTGTTTGCGTTCGCGTAGAAGAGGGTGAGCTGGTGAGGAGTGGAAGGATTTGCGCTATGCGGTCGCGTGGGAAGGGCCGCGATCGCTAAGTTGGGAAGGCAAAGCTTCGCGATCGCGTGGGCTATTTCGCGATCACGTAGGGTTAAATGTGGGGCCTGGGAAGTGTGCTTTAAAATGCCATATCCGCGAGTTCTACTCCATTTTTCACCATTGTCGGACGAAATTGGAGCTTTTGAGAGAGAAGAAAGAGGGAATCAAAAGGGAACTTGGAGGTAAGATTTTTGACTTCATAACTCGATTCTATGTTGTTTTGTAAGTAATTAAACCTGAAATTAGTTGGATTTAAACCCAAAATTGGGGACGTAGGGCATGAAAAATTTGGGACTTTAATTGAGTAATTGAAGGGGCTATTGTGGTCCGATTTTGATGTTATTGGTATGTATAAACTCGGGAAAGGATGAGGATTCTTGTGATACAATTTTGGGAATTTTTGCTAAAATTGATAATTTTCGAGTGGGCTTTGTTCCTTTAGCGTATATTAATGATATTAATATGGTTTTGGTTAGATTCGAAGCAAATGGGAGCCAATTCTAGAGGCAAGAGCATCACATATTAGTATTTGGGCCAGTTTGAGGTAAGTGATGATTGTAAATCGTGTCTTGAGGGTATGAAACCCCGGACTTCGTATTTTCTCACTATTTTTGGAGTGGCGCACATGCTGGATGACGAGTGTGTGGCATGCACTGATTGGGTATTTTGACTTGGTCCTTCCCGTGGAAACTATTAAGTTGCATATTTACTTTTAAATCATATGTTAAATCGTGTTTTCAAACTATTATTATATTTGGGCTGTAAACCATGTTTGGGGCCTTGTGGCGACCTGTTTATACCCCTTGGGGGATTTTACTGTTTTTCCTCACTGTGTTGACTTATGATTTACACTCAGTCATATTATGTTTAACTGATTTTGAAACTCAACCTTATTTACACTATTTGAGATGTAAAAAAATGTTTTTGGGTCGAGTACCCCGTTTTACTAATAGCCCCAGGGGCTTTTTGAGAGTTTGTGACGGTGTGAGGCCGAGGGCCTGATTGTTAGGATATGATATGCCACGAGGTGGCTTGATATTAGCGCTTGGGCTGAAGGAGCCCCTCCAGAGTCTGTACACACCCCAGTGAGCACAGGTACCTACCGAGTACGAGTGCCGAGTGCCGAGTGTCGAGTGAGGAGTACCGAGTGACGAGTGATTAGGAGGTATGAGTGACTGTGAGGTTTCCCGAGAGGATTATTATGAGTGACTGTGAGGTATGCCAGAGGGGCTGATTCTGAGTGATGTTATGGCCGAGGGGCAGTTTCTGATACATGTTATGCTCGAGGGGATACTTATGATTTTACCACTTTCATTCTGAACTTATGAAATATGGTTTGCCCGAGAGGTTTTTTTTATGATTTTTATCATTTTATACTAAACTTCTTGAAAGTTATGTTGAAACTGTTGGAAAGTATACTCCCAAATGATTTTTACTTAAATCGGCCTTTAAGCGTGATGGTTTAACGTATACACTGTTGGAAAGAAAGACTATGCTTATTGTGAAATGATGATTTGACTTTAAGTCTTTCTTACTGCTCATGCCTGATTTATTTTCATTACTACTAAGTTGGCGTACTCACATTACTCCCTGCACCTTGTGTGTAGATCCAGGTGCTAGGGAAGAGTGTGCTGTGTATCTGTACTAGAGACTTCTCAGAGATTTTTAGAAGGTAGCTGCACGTGTCCGCAACCCTGCTCTCTCTCCTGCCTTCTATTATAGAGTTTATTTCCCAGAGTTGTATATTTTCTGTACGTGCTCATTACTAGTGACTCTGGGATCTCAGGATTGTATTTAATATTCGGTGTAGCTTTATCTGTTTTAAAATGTTTAAACGAAACTTTTATGGGTTATCAGTTTAGTAATGATATAAATAAAAGATTTTTTTTACGAACTGAGTGTGGATTTTCCTGGCCTAGTTCTATGATAGGCGCCATCACAACTGGTTTAGATTTGGGGCCGTGACAAGTTGGTATCAAAGCCTAGGTTACATAGGACTCAACGGTCATGAGCAGGTTTAGTAGAGTCTTGCAGCTCGGTACAGAGACGTCTGTACTTATCTTCGAGAGGCTACATAACCCTTAGGAAAATCTCACATTCTTGAATTCTTGTTGTGCGAATCCATTTTGTCCAGCCAAAAGAGTAACTCTTGAATTACTTCCATGTATTCGAATGCACACGTGAGCACATGTGTTTGGGGACTTATATGTCCGTTTGTATTCTTATTAGTGGGTATTTGTGACTGGATGACTATGTGGTGAGTGTGATTTTGGGGTGAGATGTGTTCATATCGCTTGTTTGTGACAAAGGATGGGCTAGATATGTGGAAAGAACTATTGGGTGTTTGATTTCTATCTCGGGTTGTCATATGGCTTCGAGTTGTGAGTGTATTGGAAGACCTATCAATTTAATTGAGAATTTGCGTAGAGTGGGTGACTCTCGAGAATAGTTCTGATGAATTCAGGGTTTATATATCATTGTGGATTCTACATTTCGGTATCATGAAAGGGAAGGATAGTTCGAATTCATCGAAAGTCTCTTTAGAGTAAGTATTTGAGATGTGGTAATTTGGGGCACTTGAGAGATATTCAGTGGTTTATGAGTCTTAGGGCGATGTAGTTCTGTGCTAGGGTCTCGCGTGGTGATTTATGGTTGAGGATTTTGGTACTATGGCAGGGAGAAAGAATCAATAGGAAGGTAATTCAGAAGGGACTCAGAGAAATAAGACAGCTTGGTAGTGGATTGGATTAGCATGGTAATGGGGTAAGATCGGGCCTTTAGGTGCTTATGATGTGGTAAGGTTATACATGTGATTCGTGGCAATGCTTTTGGGTCTTTGCGACCTGCGTAGCTTAGTTGAGTTAGAAGGATTCAGCCCTGACAGTTTGGTTAAGTGCAAATGGATTTTTGAGAGTTCTAGATGGTCTCTACCGTAGTTTGAGATGCATATTTTCTACTTGTGTGTGGGGAATGTGGCATAACGGGTGCGATGTGTGGTGTAGTATTGAGATTGCAGGTGCTAGGTCACTATGTGATTTGAAAGGAAGGTTCTGAATTCTTAGGTGGCATGGCGATCTTAGATGATCAGGTAGATGGCGTTACTTCTAAAAATGGCTCGAAGAAGGTATGAGTTTCAGAATAGGCACTGTGTTTTGATTTATGGATACTTCATTGGTGTGGCGGTATTCTCCTTGTTGGTTGACTGCGAGTATTCAAATTTAGCCTTGTAACACATACGGGTTGTAGGGGTATCCCTCGTGGTATGATCATGTATTGTGGAAGTATTAGACATTTAGGCAACAGAGTTGAGATCAGATATAGTAATTGGTGCGCTTCATGACTTCGAGACTGAGAGTTCTCATAAACAGGTTATTTTGTGGTAGTGAACTGTGAAGATGCAAGCAAAGCTAGTCAGATGTTAGTATGTACCATGGGTTAGTCATTGTGAACTTTCGGTGAGTTATCTATCTGTGTGGGTGACCAGAGTTGATTTAGGGTTATTGGTAGGCCAGTATCAGTGTGTGTTCTGCACCGGGTCAGAATTGTTGACTCCTAGTTTCTATTGTTGAGGGATGTACCATTCGATTGTCATTGAGTTTATTTGTGTTCTGGAGTGATGTATGATTTACCCTTTGGTGTTGCGAGGAGTTGTGATCGTTGGTTATAGGCACATATGGTGAGGCTCTAATTGGGTTTTATAGCTAGATTTGAGTAAGGTAAGTAACTGGGTATTGCGGGATTGAGATGTATTGGTTATGTACTTTCTAATTCGTGTGGCATGGTATCGTCCGGTTTCCCCATGGTTATGGCAATGCACTTTGAGTACTTGATGTCGAATTGCGCATGATTATTTATTTTGATAGAGGTGACTAGAAGTATTTCATGTGGTCCAGCGTGTTGATGGGATCATGCATTGTAGCAAAATTATGCGGAGGTATGGTCCTTGGTGTCAGATTCGTGTGTTTTGATATTTTGATAAGTGTCAGGATCTTAGCATAGTGTTGTGAGGGTAATTGTTAATGGCGGGATGGTCCTCTCGTGTGAATCTCTTATATAATTTGATTACATTGGGATGTTGCTAATGAGTGCACGAGTTGCACATGTTATGGCTTTGAATTGTATTGATGTGTCATTTCATTAGAGTGGTCGTGTTGGATGAGAAGAGGTCACTGGACCTAGAATGAATACTGTCAGAATTCTCTACAACATAGTTGGAAGGATAAAAATCGGTAGTCGGCTTAGAAATCTGCTATAATTCCTATTTTGGGAAGGGGGAGCTTCATGTTTGACTGATCGGACAAATGGTTGCTATTTTCTACGTGTTTCTTTCATCATCGACACCTTATGAAAGTGTTAAAGCGAGTCTTTGCTTGTTAAGAGGTTATTTACCGGTATTGGGTTGTTTTGAGCAACTATTGTGATTAGGAATTATCTCTAAGAGTGTTTGAGTCATGTGGTATAATATGGTTATTAAATATGGGGTTACGTATATGTCTTGATTCAGCGTGTTAAGACTTATTCAGTTTATATTTGTGGAATTTTGATCTTGTAAATTATTTCAGAAGTGGGAATTTTGTTCTAAGGTTTATGGGTCAGGTTGGATTTCGAAATTTCAACTGTGTTGTGCTATTGGATCTATATGGGATAGGGTGACGTGGGATCACCCTCGGGTATGTGCATGGTGAGATTACGCGACAATTTGATGGAGTTGGAGAAGAACTCTTGGCACGTTCGAGGAAGGACGTATGTTTAAGTGGGAAAGGATGTAACGACCCGGCTGTTTCGAGAGTAATAGCCCCATTTACCCTGTTTCTGTTTCATTATATGTGGTTCATCTTCATTATGTTGTGTTAGATTGGTTGGCTCGAGTTCAGAGCAATTTTTGGAGAGAAATGAGACACTTAGTCTCTTAACTTGGTTCAATAGTTGGAAAAGTCAACCGAAAGTTGACTTATTGGTAAACGACCTCGGAATGTAGATTTTATGGTTCGGATAGCTTCGCTAGGTAATTTGGGACTTAGGAGTGTGTTCGGAATGTGGTTTTGATGTCCGGTGTAGAATTAGGCTTGAATTGGCGAAAGTTAGTTTTTGGAGATTTCTGATCGGCAGTGGAAAATAGGCTATCGAAATGGAATTACGGATGTTGGAACTAGTTCGTAGTGTCATTTTGGATGTGTGTGCAAAATTTCAGGTCAATCGGACGTGTTTTGGACGGTTTCAGCATCTTTGGCAAAATTTAGAAGTTTCAAAGTTCATAGGCTTGAATCCGAGGTGAATTTGATGTGTTTGCATTGGTTTTGGGGTTTCGAAGGCTCGATTAAATTTGAATAAGGTTATGGGATGTGTTGGTATGATTGGTGGAGGTCCCGAGGGCCTCGGGTGAATTACGGGTGGTTAACGGATCAATTTTTGGTCTTGAGTGATGGCATATTTTTCTGGTGTTTTGGTTCTGGTTTTCTCCTACGCGATCGCGTAGGGATTCCTTCGATCACGTAGGCTTAGAAGAGGGGTATGGGTAAGTTTTTCTATGCGATCATGGAATGGAGCATGCGATCGCGTGAGAGAGGAGCCTTGGGTCTTCGCGAACGCGTGGCCTTGTTTGCGTTCGCGTAGAGGAGAGTAAGCTGGTGAGGAGTGGAAGGATTTGTGCTATGCAGTCGCGTGGGAAGGGCCGCGATCACGTGAGTTGGGAATGCAAAGCTTCGTGATCGCGTTGATATTCCGCGATCGTGTATGGTTAAATGTGGGGCCTGGGCAGTGTTCTTTAAAAATCCATATCCGCGAGTTTTAGTCCATTTTTCACCATTGTTGGACGGAATTGGAGCTTTTGAGAGCGAATAAAGAGGGAATCAAAGGGGAAACACTAGGAGGTAAGATTTTTGACTTCATAACTCGATTCTATGTTGTTTTCTAAGTAATTAAACCTGAAATTAGTTGGATTTAAACCCAAAATTGGGGACGTAGGGCATGAGAAATTTGGGACTTTAATTGAGTAATTGAAGGGGATATTGTAGTCCGATTTTGATGTTCTTGGTATGTATAACCTCGGGAAAGGATGAGGATTCTTGTGATGCAACTTTTATAGAATTCCGAGATGTGGGAACAGGGGCCGGGTTTGGCCAATTCGGGAATTTTTGTTAAAATTGATAATTTTCGAGTGGGCTTTGTTCCTTTAGTATATATTGATGATATTAATATGGTTTTGGTTAGATTCAGATCAATCGGGAGCCCATTTGAGGGGCAAGAGCACCGCAGATTAATATTGTGGCTCGGTAGAGGTAAGTAATGGCTCTAAATCTTGTCTTGAGGGTATGAAACCACGGAATTCGTATTTCTCACTATTTTTAGAATGGTGCACATGTCGGATGGTGAGTATGTATTTTTGGATTGGACTTGGTCCTCTCCGCGACAACTATTGAGTTGCGTATTTTTACTCTAAATCATATGTTAAATTGTGTTCTAAAAACTATTGCTATATTTGGGATATAAGCCATGTTTGGGGCTTCGTGCCGACTTGTTTAGACCCCTTGGGGGGCTTTTACTGCTATTTTCCTTACTGTGTTGATTTATGATTTACACTCAGTCATGTTATGTTTAACTGTTTTCGAAACTCAGCTTTATTTACACTATTTTGAGATATAAAATGATGTTTTGGGTCGAGTACCCCGTTTTACTGATACGCCCGAGGGGCTTTTGAGGGTTTCTGACTGAGTGAGGCCGAGGGCTTGATTGTGAGGATATAATATGCCACGAGGTGGCTTGATATTAGCGCTTGGGCTGAAGGAGCCCCTCCGGAGTCTATACACACGCCCAGTGAGCGCAGGTACCTATTGAGTGCGTGTGTCGGGTGCCGAGGGATTGGGAGACATAAGTGACAGTGAGGTTGCCCGAGGGGCTGATACTGAGTGACTGTGAGGTATGTTGAGTGATGTTCTGCCCGAGGGGAGATTTATGATTCATGGTTTGGCCCGAGGGGATACTTATGATTTATTTCATTTTACACTAAATCCTTCGATTATTTTTATTTCTGAAATTGATGGAAAACACATTTTTCAAAGGATTTTACTGAAGTTGGCTTTTAAGGCATGTCGATTTCGTATATATATATAGATAGATAGATAGAGNATATATATATATATATATATATATATATATATATATATATATATATATATATGTATGTATGTATATATACTGTGGTAAAGAAAGGTTGTGCGTGTTGTTAATTGATGATTTGAATTTATGTGTTTCTTACTGCTTAAGACTTGATTTATTTCCATTACTACTGAGTTGGCGTGCTCACATTACTCCCTATACCCCTGTGTGCAGATACAGGTGCTCATACTGAGAGCTAGCCATCTATTCCATGCGGAGCCGGAGTTCGGGACATAGAGGTAGCCGTTCAGCGTCCGCAACATCTCTATTTTCCCTTCTTATGTTGTAGCTAGTTATTCGTCCCGAGGTTTTGTATTATAATAGTAGACTTTTTAGTATATTCCTTAGATGCTCACGACATCTTGACTATGGATCTCGGGTATGGTTTAGACTATTTAACTGTTTGTTTCGCTTAATAGATTCAGTAATTTACTTACGTCTATGAAATGTTGAAAATGTAGTTGGGATATTTGGAAAGAAACTATAAATATGTGAGTGTTGTCTTGCCTTGTTCCACGATAGGTACCATCACGGCCGGTTTAGGATTTGGGGTCGTGACAAGTTGGTATCAGAGCCTAGGTTACATAGGACTCAACGGTCATGAGCAGGTTTAGTAGAGTCTTGCAGATCGGTATGGAGAGGTCTGTACTTATCTTCGAGAGGATACGAAACCCTTAGGAACAATCTCATTTTTCTTGAAATTCTGTCGTGCCATTTTGTTGATTCTGGAAATCTAAACTTCTGTTATTTACTTCTCTCACAGATGGTGAGGACTCGCGCTACCGATCAGGGTGATCAACCACCATCTAGATCAGCGAGAGGTCGAGGCCGTGGTCGAGGCCGTGGTAGATGTTGGGGGCCAGCCCGTGCACCAGCCAAGGCAGTGCCAGTTGATCCCCCTACTATTCAGGATTAGGTTCCCGCTGCAGATGCTCCAGCGGGACAGGCTCAGGCACCGGCAATGCCTATTGTTATTCCGGGTCTTCAGGAGACCTTGGCTCAGATCTTGAGTGTGTGTACCACCCTTGCTCAGGAAGTTGCCGCTACTTCTCAGGCCGGGGGAGGCAATCAGAATCTTGTTGCCCTGACACCTGAGCAGGTTTCTTAGGGCCATCAGACACCGGGGGTGATTCCATCCCAGCCAGTTGCTCTAGTTCGGGACTTCGTAGTTCTGGCTATGCTAGAGGACGAGTAGCGTAGACTGGAGATATTTAGTAGACTTCAGCCTCTGATGTTCAGTGGTGCTGAGGGTGAGGATGCCCAGGTTTTTCTGGATAAGTGTTAGAGGATGCTTCGTAGTGCTGGGATTTTGGAGACCAGTGGGGTCTCGTTTGCTACTTTTTAGTTTTCTGGTCCTGCTTTCACTTGGTGGGAGTCTTTTGAGAGGTGTAGGCCTGTTGGTTCAGCACCCGTCACCTGGCAGCAGTTCTCCACTATCTTCTTGGAGAATTATGTACCCTAGTCTCACAGGGAGGAGCAATGCAAGAATTTTGAGCAGTCGCGTCAGGTGGAGCTATCAGTGATGCAGTATGAGATGTAGTTTTCAGAGTTGGCTCGTCATGCCACCGATTTGGTCCCTGCTGATAGGGATAGGATTAGGAGGTTCGTAGATGGCATCACTTATCAGCTCCGCCTTTTCATGACTCGAGAGAGGGTATCAGGTTCTACATTCGAGTAGGTCGTTGATATTGCTCAAGATATTGAGTCGGTTCGCCGCTAGGAGAGGGAGGAGAGGGAGGCCAAGAGGCCTCGTGGATCGGGTGGTTCTAGTGGTGCTCTTTCTAGGGGGAGTTTTAGCATGGTAGAGGCAGTTCATTCAGGCCTCCTCAGTCAGTCCGCCCAGCCTATAGTGGTGCATCTCCGGGGCATGGTCCCCGCGGTTCTCAGCCAGGCCGTTCATCATTCGGTTCCCTTCTAGCCCAGAGTGCAGATCGAGCACCACCAGTTCAGAGTTAATCTATGCATTATTCTTCTAGTTGCCATTCTGATGCCATGGGTTTCTATCAGCCTCCGCCTCCAGCTCTGGGGAGTTGTTTTCAGTGCAAAGAGTTTGGGCACATGTGGAGGCAGTTTACCCGTTGTTCTGGTGGTTCTTCTCAGCAAATGGGCCAACCCTCGACTTCAAGTCCAGTTACTTCACCACCCGCCCAGGCAGCCAGGGGTGGTAGTCAGTCAGTTAGAGGCCACCCTAGAGGGTGAGGTCAAGAAGGTGGGGGTCAGGCCTGTATGTATGAGTTTCCAGCCAGGACAGATGCTATGGCCTCCGATGCAGGTATTGTCTCACTCTGTCGCCGAGATGCTTTGGATTTATTTGACCATGGTTCTACATATTCCTATGTTTCATCATATTTTGCCCATTTTCTGGATATGCCCCGTGAGTTTATAGTTACGTCTGTTCATGTGTCGACTTTGGTGGGTGATACTATCATTGTGGACCGTGTGTATTGGTCATGTGTGATATCTATTGGGGGTCTGGAGGCCCGAATGGACCTACTATTACTCAGCATGGTCGATTTTGACGTGATATTGGGCATGGATTGGTTATCTTCGTGTCATGTTGTTCTTGATTGTCACGCTAAGACCGTGACCTTAGCTATGCCAGGATGTCCGAGGGTTGAGTGGAGAGGTTCTTCCGAGTATGTGCCTAGCAGGGTGATTTCCTACCCGAAGGCCCAGCGCATGGTTGAGAAAGGGTGTTTATCTTATTTGGCTTTTGTGAGGGATGTGATAAGTGAGACTCCCGCTATTGATTTGGTTCCTATGGTCCATGAATTTCCGGACGTGTTTCCTGCAGAGCTGCCGGGCATGCCACCTGACAGGGACATTGACTTTGGTATTGACCTGGTGCCAGACACTCAGCCTTTTTCTATTCCACCTTATCGTATGGCACCAGTGGAGTTAAAGGAATTAAAGGAGCAGCTTCAGGAACTCCTAGATAAGGGGTTCATTCGGCCTAGTGTGTCACCTTGGGGTGCACCGGTGTTCTTTGTAAAGAAGAAGGATGGTTCTATGCATATGTGTATTGATTATCGGTAGGTGGACAGGGTTACGGTGAAGAACCGGTATCCATTGCCTCGTATAGATTACTTGTTTAATCAATTGCAGGGTGCCAAGGTATTTTCCAAGATTGACTTGCGTTCCTGCTATCATCAGTTGAAGATTCGGGGGCTAGACATTTTGAAGACTGCTTTCAGAACTAGATATAGTCATTATGAGTTTTTGGTTATGTTATTCGGGCTGACCAATGCCCCAGCAGCCTTTATGCACTTGATGCACAATGTATACCGACCTTATCTGGATTCTTTCATCATCATGTTTATTGATGATATCTTAGTGTATTCCTAATTTCGGGAGGATCATAAGAAGCATTTGAGATATGTGCTTCAGACCTTGAGGGAGAAGAAATTGTATGTGAAATTTTCGAATTATGAGTTCTGGCTTGATTCAGTAGTGTTCTTGGGGCACGTAGTGTCCAGTGAGGGTATTCAGGTTGACCCAAAGAATATAGAGGCAGTTTAGAGCTGTCCTAGACTGTCATCAGCTACCGAGATTCGCAGTTTCCTTGGTTTGGCAGGGTACTATCGCCATTTTGTAGAGGGATTTTCATATATTGCAGCACCTATGATCAGATTGGCCCAGAACGGTGCTCAGTTCAGGTGGACTGAGGAGTGTGAGGAGAGCTTTCAGAAGCTCAAGTCAGCTTTGACTACAACTCCGGTATTGATTTTGCCTACGGGGTCAGGTTCTTATACAGTTTACTGTGACGCCTCGAGAGTTGGCCTTGGAGCGGTTTTGATGCAGGATGGTAGGGTGATTTCCTATGCATCTAGACAGTTGAAGGTGAATGAGAAGAATTATCTAGTGCACGATCTTGAGCTAGCAACTATTGTCCATGCCTTGAAGATTTGGCGTCATTATTTGTATGGGGTGCATTGTGAGATTTTCACTGATCACCGTAGTTTGCAACATCTACTTGAGCAGAAGGATCTGAATTGTGTCAGAGGAGGCGGTTGGAGCTTCTCAAGGATTATGACCTCATTATTTTATATCATCCGGAGAAGGCCAATGTAGTGGCCGATGCCCTGAGTCGCAGAGCAAAGAGTTTGGGGAGTCTAGCCTACCTTCCAGTAGCAGAGCGGCCATTAGCACTTGATGTTCAGGCTTTAGCGGGTCAGTTGGTGAGATTGGGTCTATCAGAGCCCCCGCGAGTATTGGCTTGTGTAGCCTCCAGGTCTTCTCTTTATGATCAGGTTAGGGCACGTCAGTATGATGATCCACACTTGCTCGTTCTTCAGGATAGGGTCTGTCGCGATGATGCCAGGGATGTGGTTATTGGTGATGATGGGGTCATGAGGATGCAGGGCTGGATTTGCGTGCCCAATATGGATGGACTTTGAGATTTGATTCTAGCTGAGGCCCATAGTTCGCGGTATTCCATCCATCCGGGTGCCACAAAGATGTATCAGGATCTGATACAACATTATTGGTGGAGGCGGATGAAGAGGGATATTGTTGAGTTCATTGCTCGGTGTTTCAACTGTCAGCATGTCAAGTATGAGCACTAAAGACCATGTGGATTTCTTCAGATATTAGATATTCCAGCGTGGAAGTGGGAGCAGATCACCATGGACTTCGTAGTTGGGCTCCCACGGACTTCGAGGATGTTTGATGCTATATGGGTTATTGTGCATCGGCTGACCAAGTACATGCACTTCATTCTTGTCGGCACTACTTATTTTTCGGAGCAGTTAGCTGAGATTTATATTAGGGAGATTGTCGATTGCACGGGGTTCCAATTTCTATCATTCTGACAGAGGTACTCAGTTCACATCTCAGTTTTGGAGAGCAGTACAGAGTGAGTTGGATACTCAGGTCGAGTTGAGCACAACGTTTCATCCTCAGACCGATGGGCAGTCGGAGCGTACTATTTGGAGGATATGTTGTGTGCCTGTGTCATTGATTTTGGGGGTTCATGGGACCAGTTTCTTCCACTCGCAGAGTTTTCATATAATAATAGTTATCAGTCGAGTATCCAGATGGTTCTGTATGAGGCTTTATATGGTAGGAGGTGCAAATCTCCGGTTGGTTGATTTGAGCGGGGCGAGGCTAGGCTATTGGGCACAGACCTGGTTCAGGATGCGTTGGGTAAGGCGAAGTTGATTCAGGAGCATCTTCGCACGGCGCAGTCTAGGTAGAAGAGTTATACGGACCGGAAGGTCCGAGATATGTCTTTCATGGTTGGGGAGAAGGTGCTGCTGAAGGTGTCACCCATGAAGGGTGTTATGAGGTTCGGGAAGAGGGGAAAGCTGAGTCCCAGGTTCCTTGGGCCATTTGTGGTGTTTCAGAGAATTGAAGAGGTGGCTTATAGACTTTCCTTGCCTCCTAGCTTATCGAGTATTCATCCGGTGTTCCATGTTTCGATGCTCCGGAAGTATGTTGGTGACCCGTCTCATGTTTTGGACTTCAGCACAGTTCAGCTCGAGGGTGATATGTCATATGAGGTAGAGCCAGTGGCTATTTTGGGTCGTCAGGTAAGAAAACTGAGGTCTAAGGATATAACTTCAGTGAAGGTTCAGTGCAGAGGACAGCCGATGGAGGATTCCACCTGGGAGACCGAGCGGGAGATGCGGATCATATATCCTCACTTATTCAAGACTCCATGTATGTCTCTAGAACTGTTAGAGGACGAACGTTTGTTAAAGAGGGGGAGGATGTAACGACCCGGCCGGTCGTTCCGTGAGATTAGACATGTTTTCCCCGTTTATGCTTTATCGTATGTTGCTTAGCCTATTTATTTTTTGTTGGGTCGGTTGGTTCGGGTTCAGACTGGTAATGGTGAGAACTAAGACACATAGTCTCTTAAATTAGCTTAATAGTTAAAAAAGTCAACTGGGAGTTGACTTATTGGTAAACAACCTTGGAATGTGAATTTTGTGGCTCGAATAGCTTCGTTAGGTGATTTGGGGATTAGGAGTGTGTTCGGAATGAAGTTTTGATATCCGGTGTAGAATTAGTCTTGAATTGGCAAAAGTTAGTTTTTGGCGATTTTTGGTCGGTAGTGGAAAAAAGGCTATCGGGATCAGAATGGAATTCCGGAAGTGGAGCAGTTTTGTAATGTCATTTTGGATATGTGTGCAAATTTTTAGGTCAATCGAATGTGTTTTGGTTGGTTTCGGCATCATTGGCAAAATTTAGAAGTTTCAAAGTTCATAGGCTTGAATTTGATGTAATTTTGATGTTTTTGCGTTGTTTTTGGTGTTTCGAAGGCTCGACTAAGTTTGAATGATGTTATGGGGTGTGTTGGTATGATTTTTTGAGGTCCCGGGGGCCTCGGGTGTGTTTCGGATGCTCAAATGGGCACTTTTGGTCTTTGGGAGATTGCTGGTTTTCTGGTGTTTTAGCAGCAGTGGTTTCTTCATTGCGATCGCGTGAGTTCATCCGCGATCGCGTAGAGTAAAGTTGGAGGCAGAAAATATTTGTTCTATGCGATCGCTTAATGAGGTTTGCGATCGCATTGGTTGGGAAACCAGAGCAGTGCGGTCATTTGGTTCATTGTGCGACCGCGTAGAAGAAAAAGGGGGCACCTGAGGTTGTTGCAATTGTTCTGCACCACCGCATGAATGGGTATGATCGCATAGGTCAGGGAGTCGAAGCTTCGCGATCGCGTGGGGAATGGTGCGATCGTAATGGGTAAAATTTGGAGGCAGTAAGTTTGTTCTTTGCGATTGCATGGGTGGTCCCGCGATTGCCGTGAGTTAATATTTAGTGCCGGGCAGAATGTTATTAAAGGCCATTTTTGAGAATTGAGTCTATTTTTCCTCCATTGTTGAACGAGTTTGGAGTTCTTTGAGAGGATTTGACGAGAAAATCGAAGGGAATCACTTGGAGGTATGATTTTCTACTTCATAACTCGACTCTATGTCGTTTTCTAAGTAAATTAAACCGGAAATTTGTTGAATTTAAACCCAAAATTTGGGGAGGTTAGGTGCATGAGAATTAAAAATTTCTTGTGACGATTTGAGTGGGCAATTGTGGTCCGATTTTGGTGTTTTTGGTATGTATAGAATCGTGGGAGGATGAGGATTCTAGTGATATAAATTTTATTGAATTTCGAGATGTGGGCCCAGGGCTCGGGTTTGGCTAAATTGATAGTTTTCGATTAGGTTTTGTTCCTTTAGCGTATATTGATGATGTTAATCTGGTTTTTGTTAGATTCGGAGCAATCGGGAGCCGATTTGAGGGGCAAGAGCATCGCAGATTAATATTATGGCCTGGTAGAGGTAAGTAATGGCTATAAATCTTGTCATGAGGGTATTAAACCCCGGACTTCGTATTTCTCACTATTTTTAGAATGGCGCACATGTCAGATGACGAGTATGTGGTGTGCACTGATTTTTGGATTGGTCTTGGTCCTCTCCGTGAAAGCTATTGAGTTGCGTATTTTTACTCTAAATCATATGTTAAATTGTGTTCTAAGAACTATTGCTATATTTCGGCTATAAGCCATGTTTGGGGTCTCACGCCGACTTGTTTAGACCCCTTGGGGGATTTTACTGCTATTTTCCTCACCGTGTTGATTTATGATTTACACTCAGTCATGTTATGTTTAACTGATTTCGAAACTCAGCCTTATTTACACTATTTTGAGATATAAAATAATTTTTTGGGTCGAGTACCCCATGTTACTGATACGCCCGAGGGGCTTTTGAGAGTTTCTGACTGAGTGAGGCCGAGGGCCTGATTGGGAGTATGATATGCCACGAGGTGGCTTGATATTAGCGCTTGGGCTGAAGAAGCCCCTCCGGAGTCTGTACACACCCCCAGTGAGCGCAGGTACCTACTGAGTGCGAGTGACGAGTGCCGAGTGACGAGTGATTAGGAGGCATGAGTGACAGTGAGGTTGCTCGAGGGGCTGATACTGAGTGACTGTGAGGTATGCTGAGTGATGTTCTGCCCGAGGGGCGATTTATGATTCATGTTTTGGCCCGAGGGGCTACTTATGATTTATTTCATTTTACACTAAATCCTTCTGTTATTTTTATTTCTGAAATTGATGGAAAACACATTTTTCAAAGGATTTTACTAAAGTTGGATTTTAAGGCATATTATTTCATATATATATATATATGTATATACTGTTGGAAAGAAAGGCTGTGCGTATTGTGAACTGATGATTTAATTTTATGTGTTTCTTACTACTTAAGACTTGATTTATTTCCATTACTATTGAGTTGGCGTACTCACATTACTCCCTGCACCCCTGTGTGCAGATACAGGTGCTGATACCGAGCGCTAGTCATCTATTCCGTGTGGAGCCGGAGTTCGGGACATAGAGGTAGCTGTTTAACGTCCGCAACATATCTGTTTTTCCCTTCTTATGTTGTACCTAGTTATTTGTCCCAAGGTTTTGTATTATAATAGTATACTTTTTGGTATATTCCTTAGATGCTTATGACATGTTGACTCCGGATCTCAGGTATGATTTTAGACTATTTAAGTGTTTGTTTGCTTAATAGATTCAGTAATTTACTTACGTCTATGAAATGTTGAAAATGTAGTTGGGATTTTTTGAAAGAAACTGTAAATATGTGAGTGTTGTCTAGCCTAGTTCCACGATAGGTGCCATCACAGTCGGTTTAGGATTTGGGGTCGTGACCGTTGGATTATGATTTTTAAAGAGAAAGTTGGGGGTTTTTGTCTAAACTTTCCTAAATTAAAATTTTGAGTTTTGAACATCGATTCGGAGTTGGATTTGAGTGAAATTACTATGGTTGGACTCGTAATTGATTTTATTGTTGGATTTTGTATGTTTTGTCGGGTTTCGAGGTGCGGGCCCGAATTTGAATTTTTGGTTGACTTTGAGTAATTATGGAAAGATTCAACCTTTATCAATTGAGTTTGCTTACTATGGCATTATTTGATGTTTTTGAGTTGTTTTTGGCTAGTTTCAAGCTACTCGGAGGATGATTTGAATGGGATAACGCTTCTAGTGTATTGATTTGGCTTGTTTGAGGTAAGTTTCTTGACTAACTTTGTTGAGGGAGTTTTTCCTACTATTTGACATTTTTTTACATGCGGGGGTGATACATATATGAGGTGACGAACATCTATGCATGTGCCAGGGTTAATCATGCTCGGGGATAGATTATTCTATGAATTGTTCCTTGTAGAATTATGTGACCTTCTCGCTTCATGTCTTATTTGACGAAAATTCTAAGAAAACATTGATGTGTCTAATTCGGTCATCATTATGATTAATCATTAATACATTGATGTGGTTGATATTCTTGAGATACTAGATTATATACTCATGTTGTAGATCATTCCGGAGATTTGTTGAAATACTTGAATAATAAGGTTCCTGAGGGTTTATTGAACTATTGTCGGTTTGAAAGTTGTGATTGGGATTCATTTGGAATATCCGTTTAAATACTCTCCTTGATGTTCTTTATGCTTCTTACCTTGTTTGCCATTGATATATATATGCTTGGTAAGGAAGATGGTAAAACACGAAGGGTGATGCTGTGCCATGTTATGTGAGTGTAAATCACGAAGGGTGATCCGTGCCATGTTATATGAGTGTAAAGCACGAAGGGTGATGCCGTGCCATATCATTTGAGAGTAAAAGCATGAAGGGTGATGCCGTGCCAAATCATTTGAGAGTAAAAGCACGAAGGGTGATGTCGTGCCATGTTATGTGAGTGTAAATCACGAAGGGTGATCCGTGCCATGTTATATGAGTGTAAAGCACGAAGGGTGATGCCGTGCCATATCATTTGAGAGTAAAAGCATGAAGGGTGATGCCGTGCCAAATCATTTGAGAGTAAAAGCACGAAGGGTGATGTCGTGCCATGTTATGTGAGTGTAAAGTACGAAGGGTGATGCAATGCCATGTCATGTGAGTGTAAAGAACGAAGGGTGATGTCGTGCCATTTTATTTATATTATCATGCTTTTAAATTATCATGAGTTCATGGCACGATGGGTGTTTCTTTGCAGGCGAGGACGAGGGACATGCATTATATTGTGATATATTTTCCTTGTGTACACGTTCATGCCTTTACATTAAGTTGTTATTGTCCTATTTATGGTTCTTATGTGACCTGTCATTAATGCCCTGCCCTTGTCCTCTATCTTAATAGTTATTATGTTGGTCATGCCTTCTACTTGCTAAACTTGCAAATACCATGCCTACTTCCTGCTGTTATAATTACATCTTTGTCATATCTATTTTGTTGCACTTTAGTACAGGCCTTCTACCATGTTAGTTATTCATGCCTGTACTAGATAACTTATAAAGATCATGTGTTTCCCTTGTATTTATTATATCCATATTTAGGCCTCCATCATGCTAGTTAGTTGAAGTTTATGTTCCTGTTTCCTAATTGTTGTCATTACTCCTATGCTTTCCGCCTAGTCTATTACTATTGCCCATATGTACATCCTCGTTCATTATTGCTACTTGTGTATTTTTTACTTTGTCATTATTGTTATCGACATTTCTGCCATCTGATAGCTACTGTTATACGCATATTTGGTGAGGATGAGATAAATGCACAAAGGGTGTTTCCGTGCAATTGACGTGATATCTGAGTACATTCCTCACTCTATGAAAGTTATGGAGTGACTATTATGGTTATTGGTTTTCGTTCTAAGGAAAAGATTGGTCGAGATATTGGAAAATGTTAAATTCAGATCTCTTCTAGTACTCAGTTATTTCTTTGCGTAGTTGTTTTGTGTACTCTTTTCTGTTATATCTTATTATAGTTCTATTGCTAGTTTACAATGCAGGTTTCATCAGTGAGTATCTTTTAACTAAAAAGCCTCGTCCCTACTTCGAAAAGGTTAGACAAGATACTTACTTGGTACATGGGGTCGGTTGTACTCATATTACGCTTCTACATCTTGCGTGCAATTTTTGGAGTTGAGCTGCTGGTGATTTCGTGAGCTGACTTTTAAGATGTCGTGCATTTCGGAATATAGCTGCCACTTGTCCTTGGTAGCTTTAGATTTTGCTAATTTGTTTATGTAACTTTCAAACAGATCGTGTATTTATTTGTACCAGCTGCTAAATTTCAAAGAAGCTCATGATTCGTACTACTAGTTCTTAGGTTAATATGTAAATGTTCAGATAATTCTTCACACTTTCCTATAAATTTCATTTGGATTTGTCACGACCCCAAATCCTAAACCGGCTGTGATGGCGCCTATCGTGGAACTAGGCTAGCCAACTACCGCATGTTCGAAATTTCTTTTAAAAAATCCCAATCGAGTTTCATGCATTTCATAAAACATACAGCTATTACTAAATAAAGTAGGCCAATTATACAGTACCACCAACCCCAAAACCCGGAGCCAACATGTCATTATCATCTAGAAGAATAAGACAAAATATACTATTATAATACAAAACCTGTGAATAAAATCTAGATACAACAAGAAGGGAAAACAGAGATGCTGCGGACGCTGAACAACTACCTCTATATCCCACAATCCGGCTCCGCGCGGAATAAATGGCTAATGCTCGGTATCTGCACCTGAATCTGCAAACAGGGGTGCAGGGAGTAATGTGAGTACGCCAACTCAGTAGTAATAAAAATAAATCAAGTCTAAGCGGCAAGGAAACACAGAAAATCAATTCCATCGGATCACAATATACACAGCCTTACTTTTCAATAGTGTAAACATAGATATACGAAATCATCATGCCTNACGCTCGGGCGAATCAGTAAAATAGGGTACTCGACCCAAAACATCATTTTAAATCTCAAAGTAGTGTAAATCAGGCTGAGTTTCGAAAACAGTAAGCACAATGTGGCTGAGTTAAAACATCAACAAATAGTGAGGGAAAACAACAGTAAAAATCCCCTAAGGGGTCTAAACAGATCGACACGAGGCCCCAAACACAGCTTATAGCCCAAATATTTCAACAATCTTTAGAACAAAATTTAACGTAAGGTTTTGAGTAAAATATGCAACTCATTAGTTGCCGCGGAGAGGACCTAGTCCAATCCAAAAGTCAGTATGCGCCACATACTCATCGTCCGACATGTGCGCCATTCTAAAATCAGTGAGAAATGTAGTCCGGGGTTCCATACCCTCAGGACAAGATTTATAACCATTACTTACCTCTACCGAGCCACAACACTAGTCCGCTATGCTCTTGCCCCTCGAACTGGCTCCCGATTGCTCTGAATCTAGCGAAAACCAGTTTAATATCATTAATATATATCCAAGGAACACAACCCAATCGAAAACTATCAAATTATACAAGAATCTCGAAATTCGGCCAAACCCGAGCCCCGGGCCCACGTCTCGGAATTCGATAATTTTTACATCACTAGAAACCTCGTCCTCCCACGATTCTACTCATACCAAAATCATCACAATCAGATCACAATTGCCTGCCCAAAATCTCAAAAGAAAATTCCAATTCTCCACCCCTTCTTCCCAACCTTTTCCTACTTAAATCCTCAAATTCACTAGCCTAATCCGAACAAAATAGCATAGAAACGATGTTAATAACCCGAGAACTTACCTTAACTGAAGAACCACGAATTCCCTTCTTAAAATTTCCTTCAAAGAGCTCCTCCCGCATGCAAAAATGGTGAAATGAGAGAATTTTCACGGAGGCCCTTTTTATACTGTTTCTGCCAGCATTTCCACACCTGCGGACACTTAGTCACACTTGTGGACCCGCACTTGCGGTCCCAGGTGCGCACCTGTTGAAGTCTCACTAACGGACAAATTTCGCACCTGCGCATGGCCCATCGCACCTGCGACATCGCGCATGCGGCTACCCATCCGCAGGTGCGGCCAACACTAGAAACTCACACCAGCAGCTATTTTCTGCAAATTTTCAAAGTTCAAAACCCCGCCAACAATCCGAAATCAATCCCGATCCACTCGGGGCCCCAACCAAATATACCAACACACCCTATAGCATTATTCCAACTTAGTCAAGCTTTCGAAACACCAAAAACAACACAAAAACACAAAAATTACATCAAATTCAAGCCTATGAACTTTGAAACTTCCAAATTTCGCCAACTATGCCGAAACCAACCAAAACACCTCTGATTGACCTGGAATTTTGTAGACATATCCAAAATGACATTAAAAACATGCTCCAAATTCCGGAATTTCATTCTGACCCCGATAGCCTATCTTCCACTGCCGACCGGAAATTACCAAAAACTAACTTTCGCCAATTCAAGCCTAATTCTACACCGGACATCAAAACTTCATTCCAAACACACTCCTAAATCCCAAATCACCTAATGAAGCTATCCGAGACATAAAATTTGTATTCCAAGGTTATTTACCAATAAGTCAACTCTCAATTGACTTTCTCAACTTTTAGGCTACTTTAGGAGACTAAATGCCTCAATTCTCACCATAACCACTCCGGACCCAAACCAACTGACCCAACACAACAAAAACAGGCTAGCAATATATAACAAATGCAGAAATGGGGAAAACGGGATAAGTCTCAAGGAACGACCGGCCGGGTCATTACAGGATTATATTGACTGTTAGTTGCCTTACCTAGCGGGTCGAGTTAGGTGCCATCACGACTAGTGGTTTTCGGGTCGTGACACATTTTAGTGCACTTGTTGCATGTCAAGTATGACCATCCTCATTCATGTTCTAAATTGACCAATTTATAGCGATCCAGTCGGTACATTCCTGTTTAAGAAAAGAAATGTTGTTCTAAATTAAACTGAGAAAACATAAAATAAAAATAACTTGAATACTAAATTTAACTCATTTCTGTACACTGAAATAAATATGCAATAGTTTTAAATGATACAATCCCTTTGGCTAGCTCATCTCTGACAGAATAACTTTGCTGAGAGCTTGTTTGAGTAATTCGCTCCTAATTAGATGTTGCAACTAATCTGCATAAGTCGCAATGTGGTAAAAGTTATAAATCTTAGTAACAATATGTAAGTACAATTAAGAAAATTACACCCTTTACAAACCTAGATTTAAACTCAACATACTGCGGCAGAGTAGAATTGAACCAAAGTTTTGTAGAGCACCAACAACTACGCACTGAGTAGTTACCTGTAGATAAGATAAATAAAAAATTAGAAATTATAATTTTTTTGAAACTAAATTTTAAATATAGATGTAAAATTGGTAAATCTCGAAATTTTGAGGTTTCACAAATTGTAAAACAACAATCATAGGTTCGTCTATAGATCTATTCATGTGAGGCTGAATTTGATCCACATTCACTCCATAAGGTTGCCGTAATCCTGTTTCTCCTATAAGTTTCAAGGTAATCATTCTTAAGCAAAATGATATAAATAATTAAACTCTAAAAGGATAATTTGTATCAGTGAATAACTTACTGATCATCTTCGAGTTGAACATTGAAAAAGACACTGTTGTTATCTCCTTGTTTGTGGGTCTTAACATCTTCATACGTCACAACCTGAATAATGACATCTACAAATATAAAAGTTAGTTAGACAATTTTGTAAGATGGGGTAATAACCGAAGAGAAGAATTACCGAATAATTCTACCTTCGACATCATTCGGAACTGTTAGCTGATCAAAAGGACAAAAGTTAAATATATTTATATGAAATGAAGAATCAACTATTTCCTCAACCGTTGTCCTTTGTGTAAATGCCAGCCTCAAATTGTGTGTCGTAGTCTTTATATTCAAGTTGTTTGGTCCAACAACAAAGTACTTCATGCGATATAAGCCGAGTTCTTGTATCTTGGTCCTAAAAAACGTAATTACATATTTTCCAATCGAGGCCCGGATACAAACACCCTAAAAAATTAATTAGTTATTAGGATGTATCATATCGCAAATAAATTGGATATGTGTAGGAATTCGTGCACAATTGTGAAGGCAACTTTAAGAAACAGAAAGAGAAATAACATATATGTAGGAATTAGTGCACAATTGTGAAGGCAACTTTAAGAAACATAAAGAGAAATATTTGTACTACAATTGTTTCATATATGAGCCAAGTTTCGTTATGTTCATCCTAACCATCTTAATAATAAACTTGCATGTAATGACCCGACCGGTCGTTTTGAGCATTTAAACTTCGCTCGGTAGTTTACGGGCCTGAGTAGCTCCGTAGTGAATTGTCGATTTTGGTTTTCAGGTTACTCAGAGTCGATTCGGAAGAATGAATTTCATGGTTTAAGTTTTAAGTTGGAAGGGTTGACCAAGTTTGACTTTTTAGCATTTGACCTCGGATTGGAGTTTTGATGGTTCCGTTAGGTTTGGATGGTGATGTTATTTGGATGTTCCTAGAATAATTCATCACTATTGGCGAAAATTGAAAATTTGAAGGTTTAGAAAGTTCATAAGTTTGACCAAGAGTTGACTTCGATGATATCGGGTTCGAATTGATGTTTCAGGAATCGAAATAGATTTCTTATGTCATATGGGATTTGTGTCCAAAACTTAGGTTCAATCCAGGTTGGTTTGCTATGTTCGGCACGTGTTGTGGAAGTTGAAAAGTTCAAACTTCATCCAGTTCGAATTTAGGTGCAATTCGTTGTTTTGATGTGTTTATGTTATGGGACTTTTTGGTACATTTTGACGAGGTCTCGAGGGGCTCGGGTGAGTTTCGAAAGAGGTTTAGAGCATTTTGGAAATTTTGGCTAACGCTGGTTTGGCAAAGGTTTGGTGTAACCACATCAGTGGAGCCATGTGCGCATGTGCGGAGCCGCTAAAGTGGCAGTGTCATCGCTGATGCAACGTGAGAGCTGGGTGAGGAAGACCGCATAAGCGGATTTTTGTAGCGCACCTACGTGCACATATGTGAGATTTAAGCGCAGGAGCAGGTGTCGAAGTAGATGCGAGTCCTTATGTCGCACCTGCGATGTCGCAGAAGCGGATGTTTTTCTCTAAGTGCGAGGCCTATTTATTCAATGTCTCTCCGCATAAGCAGAACGTTTGTCACAAAAGCAACGCCGCAGAATTGGCTAAGCGTGTCGCAGATGCGACGATGCCTGGGTAGAAGTATAAAGTACTCTATTTTGGGGGTTTCAACCATTTTTGCTTTTTTGGAGCTATAGAGTTCGGATTGAGGCAATTTTTGGAGCAATTTTCATCACAAGGATTGGGGTAAGTATTCTACACTTGGTTTTGATCTTATCTAATGAATCTATCTTCATTTTTGGAAATTGGTTGATGAATTTTAAAGAGGAAATTAGGGGTTTTAGCCTAAAGTTTCATAAAGTGAATTTTTGAGTTTTGAACATCGATTCGGAGTCGGATTTGAGTGAAACTAGTATGGTTAGACTTGTAATGGAATGGGTTGTCGGATTTTTTAAGTTTCATCAGGTTCCGAGGTGCTGGCCCGAGTTTTGATTTATTGATGATTTTAAGCTTTTGATTAAAGTATCGACCTTCATCGATTAGGTTTGTTTCCTTTGGCATTATTTGATGTATTTGAGTTGCTTTTGGCTAGTTTTGAGCCGTTTGGAGGTTTGTATGTGCGTGATGGAATTTTTGGAGTGTCACTTAGCTTGCTCGGTATTGTGGAATTTGCTTGTTCGAGGTAAGTAACACTTCTAAATTTGGTGCTGATGGTATGAAACCCCAAATTATGTGTTACGTGTTTCGCGTTGAGGTGATGCACATGCTTGGTGACGGGCGTGTGGGAGTGCACCATGTAAGATGATCCGTTATTTACGTGGTACTGTGTAGTTACATGATCTTATCTGTAACCATGAAATCTCTACGTACTAAAGTAATTGAGCTGTCAATCCTTCTAGAGATCATGTTTAGGATATATGCTAGTACTGTTGGGACCATGGTCGTTTCTTGTTGTTGACTTATTAATTTCATTGAAATTTTGCACTCAGTCATATTCATTTATTACATATCATATCTCAGTATGTGATATTATTTATTGATACATCATGTCATCACTTTCGGGCTTGTTTCATGACATTGTGAGTCTGAGAGAGAGAGACTAGAGAGATTGATGACTGAGTGAGGTCGGGGGCCTGATTATGAGTGACATATATTGGATCTGGCTGTACGTCACAACAGATTTTACTGATGTGTATGATAGTGCTTTGGCTGAAGGAGTACATCCGGAGTCTACACACACGCCCAGTGAACGGAGTTGATTTTATATATATATATATATATATATATATATATACATACATGTGGATCAGGTCGCATGCCGCAACGAGCCTTATGGCTATATATATGTGGATCAGGTTGCATGCCGCACCGAGCCTTATGGATATATATATCTTTGGATCGGGTAGCACACCTTAACGAGCCCTGTGGATATATATATATATGTGGATTGGGTTGCATGCAGCAACGGGCCTTATGGATATATGTGGATCAGGCTGCACGCCGTAATATGTGCTGTATTGTGCTGAGTGTTGAGCATGGTTAGAGAATGCAAGACAATGAGATTGAGTACCATGAGAGTGTGAGTACATGATTTCACCATTGAGATACATTGCATTTGACATGCGTACTTAAGGTACATGCTTAGAGATGCATTTGTTTCTGCTACCTGGTTGGTGACATTCATGAGTTTACCTGTATATTGACATGTATGCATAGAGATGTACTCTCATCACGCTATATGAAAATGAAACATCTTATTTATTGTTGAAAGGATTTTTGGAAAAAAATCACAGTTTTCAAGCTTACTCATATTTTTGCCAATTTCGGTAAAAGATTTGGATTTTCACTGAGATACTTGAAAAACATGTTATTTTCTGGAACTGTGAACAAGATGAACATTCTATTTCTGAGATACTTCTTTTATTACTTGCATTATGTTGGCTATTGGTCTCGGACCCGACCTTTGTTCTAGCTCGTCACTAATTTCAACATAGTGTTAGGTTTGTTACTTATTGAGTACATGAGGTCAGTTATGGTCATATTACACTTCTGCACCTTGCGTGCAGATGTTGGCTACTGACATTGCTGTGATCGATCGGAAGCTGGATGTAAAGATGTACATGCGTTCTGGTTATAGCTGCCTCTTGTTCATGGTAGCTCAAGACTTATGATAAAAATATATTTATGTATTAGTCGGACAAATGATGTAGTTTTATTTCACACTAGCGTTGTATAATCTAATCTTAGAAGCTCATGAATTGTATTACCAGTCCTTGGGAATCCTTTGTATAAAAGTTTTCTTATTATCGTTTCTTCTCGTAATAGGTATCATTTGAACTGGTTTTATTGTTAAGTGGCTTACCCAACGAGTTGGGTAGGTGCCATCAAGACTTGTTGCATTTTGGGTCGTGACATTGCGGATAATAGTTTAACCGAGGCTATAGATGGATCATAATAATATGTACAGTGAGTTCCATATCAATTAGAGAACTTTTTATAGATAAATTGAATTATTATCGTTTTTGTTAGACACTTGAGAAATACAATTGTGAATACAATACTAACAAACAGATAGAGAAATAATCACACTGTCACGACCAAAAATCTAAACCAGTCGTGAAGGCGCCTATCGTGGAACTAGGCTTGCTAAATCCACACTCAAAACGTAAATAATCTTCCATCTATATCATTACTAAACTGATAACCCATAAAGGTTTCTTTTAGACATTTTTCAAAAATAGATAAAGCTACACTGAATATTACATACAATCTCGAGATCCCGTAGTCACTGGCCATGAGCATCTACAGAAAATAAACAACTCTAAAAAAATAACTCTATATTAGTAAGTAGGAGAGAGAGCGGGGCTGCAGACACGTGCAACTACCTCGCAAAATCTCCGAGAAGTCTCTGAAACAGATACACAACTCACTATGCCCTAACACCTGAATCTGCACACAAGGTGCAGGGAGTAATGTGAGTACGCCAACTCAGTAGTAATGAAAATAAATCAGGTCTGAGCAATAAGAAACAGATAAAGTCAAATCATCATTTCACAATAAGCACAGTATTTTTTTCCAACAGTGAATACATTAAATCATCACGCTTAAAAAGCCACTTTCAGAAAAAATCTTTGAAAAGTGTGATTTCCAACAATTTAAGAAAAATGTCCAAGAATTTTAGTGCGAAAATGATGTAAATCATATGTAGCCACTCGAGAAAAAACATGAATAAGAAAATTCCCCTCGGGCGTAACATCACTCAGAATCAGCCCCTCGGGCATACCTCACAGTCACTCATAATCAGCCCCTCGGGCAACCTCACAGTCACTCATACCTCTACATCACTCGTCACTCTGCACTCGACACTCGCACTTAGTAGTTACCTGCGCTCACTGGGGTGTGTACAGTCTCCGAAGGGGCTCCTTCAGCCCAAGCGCTAATATCAAGCCACCTCGTGGCATCTCATATCCTCAAAATCAGGCCCTTGGCCTCACTTAAAAAGAAACTCTCAGTAAGCCACTCGGGCTATCAGTAAAACGGGGTAATCGACCCAAAACATTATTTGATATCTCAAGATAGTGTAAATAAGGCTGAGTTTCGAAAACAGTTAAACGTAATATGACTGAGTGTAAATCATAAGTCAACACAATGAGGAAATAACAGTAAACGCCCCCAAGGGGTCTAACAAGTCGGCGCAAGGCGCCAAACATGGCTTATAGCCAAAATATAGCAATAGTTTTAGAACACAATTTAACATATGATTTAAAGTAAATACGCAACTCAATAGTTGCTACGGGAAGGACCAAGTTCAAATCCACAATCAGTTCACGCAACACACTCGTAATCCGGCATGTACACCACTCTGAAAATAGTGAGAAAATATGAAGTCCGGGGTTTCATACGCTCAGACAAGATTTACAGTCATTACTTACCTCAAACCAGCCCAAATACTACTCCGCGATGCTCTTGCCTCTCGAAGTATTTATACTTCTTGCCCAGGTATTTCCGCACCTGCGGCCAAAATCTCGCACCTGCGGACCCGCACCTGCGGTCCCAGGTGCGCACCTGCGAAAAATAACTTAAAGTCAAAATTCCGCACCTGCGACTCTGCAGGTGCGATCCCAAGTCCGCATCCGCAGCCCGTCACTGAGCTGCCCAAATTCTGCATGTGCGGATACCTTTCTACTTCTGCCGGACCATACCTGCGGTTCCCCATTCGCAAGTATGGTCACACCAGTAAAATGGCACCAGCAGCAGCTTTGCTGCAAATTTTACAAGTCCAAACCTCCATTAACCATCTGAAATCAATCTCGAGCCCCTCGGGACCCCAACCAAAAATACAAACAAGTCCCTTAACCTTATTCAAACTTAGTCAAGCATTTGAAACACCAAAAATAACGCAAAAACACCAAAATCACATCAAATTCAAGCCTATGAACTTTGAGATTTCTAAATTTCACCAAGGATGCCGAAACTATCCAAAACACCTCCGATTGACCTGAAAATTTGCACACATATCCAAATGATATTATAACCTGCTCTAACTTCCAAAATAACATTCCGACCCTGATAGCGTATTTTCCATTGCCGACCGGAATTAGCCAAAAAACAACTTTCGCCAATTCAAGCCTAATTCTACACCGGACATCAAAACTACATTCCGGACACACTCCTGAGTCCCAAATCACCTAACAAAGTTATCCGAGCCATAAAATCTAAATTCCGAGGTCGTTTAGAAATAAGTCAATTCCCAGTTGACTTTTTTCAACTATTAAGCCAATTTATAATAATATGTACATTGAGTTCCATATCAATTAGAGAACTTTTTATAGATAAATTGAATTATTATCGTTTTTGTTAGACACTTGAGAAATACAATTGTGAATACAATACTAGAAAACAAATAGATAAATAATCACACTGTCATGACCCCAAATCTTATCCAGTCGTGAAGGCCCCTATCGTGGAACTAGGCTTGCCAAATCCACACTCAAAACGTAAATAAGCTTCCATCTATATCATTACTAAACTGATAACCCACTTTCTTTTAGAAATTTTTTAAAAATAGATAAAGCTACACCAAATATTACATACAATCTCGAGATCCCGTAGTCACTGGTCATGGGCATCTACAGAAAATAAACAACTCTAAAAAATAACTCTATATTAGTAAGTAGGAGAGAGAGCGGGGCTGCTGACGCGTGCAACTACCTCGCAAAATCTCCGAGAAGTCTCTGAAACAAATACACAACTCACTATGCCCTAGCACCAGAATCTACACACAACGTGCAGGGAGTAATGTGAGTACGCCAACTCAGTAGTAATAAAAATAAATCAGGTCTGAGCAATAAGAAACAGATAAAGTCAAATCATCATTTCACAATAAGCACAATATTTTTTTCCAACAGTGAATACGTTAAATCATCACGCTTAAAAAGCCACTTTCAGAAAAATTCTTTGAAAAGTGTGATTTCCAACAATTTAAGAAAAATGTCCAAGAAAAAATGAAGTAAATCATATGTAGCCACTCGGGAAAAAACATGAATAAGAAACTGCTCCTCGGGCGTAACATCACTCAGGATCAGCCCCTCGGGAATACCTCACAGTCACTCATAATTAGCCCCTCAGGGAACCTCATAGTCACTCATACCTCCACATCAATCGTCACTCGGCACTCGACACTCGCACTCAGTAGGTACATGCGCTCACTAGGGGTGTGTACAGTCTCCGGAAGGGCTCCTTCAGCCCAAACGCTAATATCAAGCCACCTCGTGGCATCATATCCTTACAATCAGGCCCTTGGCCTCACTCAATAAGCCACTCGGGCTATCAGTAAAACGGGGTACTCGACCCAAAACATCATTTGATATCTCAAAATAGTGTAAATAAGGTTGAGTTTCGAAAACAGTTAAACGTAATATGACTGAGTGTAAATCATAAGTCAACACAATGAGGAAATAACAGTAAACGCCCCCAAGGGGTCTAACAAGTCGGCGCAAGGCGCCAAACATGGCTTATAGCCCAACTCAATAGTTGCTACGGGAAGTACCAAGTTCAAATCCACAATCAGTGGACGCAACACACTCGTCATACGACATGTACGCCACTCCAAAAATAGTGAGAAAATATGAAGTCCAGGGTTTCATACCCTCAAGACAAGATTTATAGTCATTACTTACCTCAAACCAACCCAAATACTACTCCGCGATGCTCTTGCCTGTCGAATCGGCTCCCGATTGCTCCGAATCTAACCAAAACCAGATTAACATCATCAATATACACTTAAGGAACAAGGCCCAATCGAAAACTATCAATTTTAACCAAAATTCCCGAAATCGGCCAAACCCGAGTCCAGACCCACGTCTTAGAATTCGATAAAAATCGCATCACAAGAATCCTTATCCTTTCCCAAGTCTACACATATAAAATGCACCAAAAATCCGACCACAATTGACCCCTAAATTTCTTAATTATAAGTCTCAATTTCCCAAGACCTAAACCCCCAATTTATGCCATCAAATTCACTAATTCAAGCCTAATCCACCAAATAACAACGTAGAATCGCGTTTTTAGTCCGAGAAACTTACCTCCGCGGAAGACCCTCGAAATCCTTCTTCAATTTGCTCCCAAAATTACTCAACTCGCATGCAAACATGATGAGAAATGCCAAAAATTCACGGAGGCAAGTATTTATACTTCATGCCCAGGGATTTCCACACCTGCGGCCAAAATCTCGAATCTGCGGACCCGCACCAGCAGTCCCAGGTGCGCACCTGCAAAAAATCACTTAAAGTCCAAATTTCGCACTTGCGACTCCGTAGGTGCGATCCCACATCCGCATCCGCGATCCCTCACTGAGCTGCCCAAATTCCGCATCTGCAGATACCTTTCCGCTTCTGCGGGACCGTACCTGCGGTTCCACATCCGCAAGTACGGTCGCACCAGTAAAATGGCACCAGCAGCAGCTTTGCTGAAAATTTTACAAGTCTAAACCTCCGTTAACCATCCGAAATCAATCCCGAGCCCCTCGGGACCCCAACAGAAAACACAAACAAGTCCCTTAACCTTATTCAAACTTAGTCAAGCATTTGAAACACCAAAAATAATGCAAAAACACCAAAATCACATCAAATTCAAGCCTATGAACTTTGAGATTTGTAAATTTCACCAAGGATGCCGAAACTATCCAAAACACCTCCGATTGACCTGAAAATTTGCACACATATCCAAAATGATATTAGAACCTCCTCTAACTTCCAGAATTCTATTCTGACCCCGATAGCCTATTTTCCATTGCCGACCGGAATTAGCCAAAAAATAACTTTTGCCAATTCAAGCCTAATTCTACACCGGACATCAAAACTATATTCCGGACACACTCCTAAGTCCCAAATCACCTAACGAAGCTATCCGAGCCATAAAATCAAAATTCCGAGGTCGTTTACCAATAAGTCAACTCCCAATTGTCTTTTTCCAACTATTAAGCCAATTTAAGAGACTAAGTGTTTTATTTCTCTCCAAAAACCTCTCCGAACCCGAGCCAACCAATTTAACACAACATAATAAAGCTGAACCACATAAAAATAAGCAGAAACGGGGGAAAATGGGCTAGTAATTTTGCAACGACCGATCGGGTTGTTACATCCTCCCCCACTTAAACATACGTTCGTCCTCGAACGTGCCAAGAGTTGTTCTCCAACACCATCAACTGCTGCGTAATCTCACCAGGCACATACTCGGGGGTGATCCCACGTCACCCTATCCCATATAGGTCCGATAGCACAACACCATTGAAATTTTGAAATCCAACCTGACCCATAAACCTTAGAACCAAGTTCCCTCTTCTGAAATAATTTACAAGATCAAACTGAATAAGTTTGAACACGCTGTATCAAGCCATATCCGTAACCCCAGATGTAATCACATAATATACCGCATGACTCAAACACTCATAACGATAACTCCTAATCACAATAGCTGCTCAAACAACCCAATAGAGGTAAATAACCTCTTATCAAGCAAAGCCTCGCTTTAATACTTTCATAAGGTGCCGATGATGAAAGAAACATGTAGAACTGCAACCATTCGTCCGATCAGTCAGACATGAAGCTCCCCCTTCCCAAATAGGAATTATAGCAGATTTCTAAGCCGATATTTATCCTTCCAACTATGCTGTAGACAATTTTGACAGTATTCATTCTAGGTCCAATGACCTCTTCTCATCCAACACGACCACTCTGATGACATGACACATCAAAACAATTCAAAGCCATGACCCGTGCAACTCGTGCACTCAATAGCAACATCCTAATGTAATAAAATTATATCAAAGATTCACACGAGAGGACCATCCCGCCATTAACAATTATTGTCACAACACCATGCTAAGAGCCCGACACTCACCGAAAAATCAAAACTTAGAATCTGACACCAAGGATCATACCTCCACATAACTCCACTACAATGCATGATCCAATCCACACACTGGTCCACATGAAACACTTTAATTCACCTTGCTCAAAATCAATAACCATGCGCAACTCGACATCAACTACTCGAAGTGCTTTGCCGTAACCACGGGGAATCCAACGATGCCATGCCACACAAACCCGCAAGGACATAACTAATACGTTTCAATCCCGCAATACCCAATTACTTACCTTACTCAAATCTAGCTATATAAGCCCAATTAGAACTGCACCATATGTGCCTATAACCAACAAGCGCAACTCTTTGCAACACAGAAGGGTAACTCATACATCATTCTAGAACACGAATAAACTCAATGACAATCGAGTGATACATTTCTCAACAATAGAAATTCAGAGTCAGCAATTCTGACCCGGTGCATGACACTCACACATACTAGGCCTACAAATAATACCTAAATCAACTCTGGTCACCCACAACAGATAGATAACTCTCTGAAGGTTCACAATGACTGAATCATGTAATTTACTAAAATCGGACTAGCTTTGCTCGCATCCTCATAGTCCACAACCACAAAATAATTTGTTTATGAAAACTCCCAGTCTCGAAATCCATGAAGCACACCAATTACATCTGATCCCAACTCCACCACTCGAATTTATAATATATCTCTAATACTCAATAATTCCACGAGAGATACCCCTATACTCTTTGTGACACCAAGCAACCTTGAATATTCGCAGTCGATCCAACAAGAGAGCGTCGCAATATCGGTGAAGCAACCTCAACTCCACACATTGACTTCTCTGAAGTGTATAACTTCATCAGCCACCCAAATGGTGATATCATCTACCTAGTCATCTGAAACTGCCAATGTTGCTTGAGAATTGACCTTCCTTCCGGAACTGAATCGGGATCTTACATATGTAAATCTCAACTCTACACCACATACCGCATACGCTACGCCACCCTATGATAAGTACGAGAACTTCATGATCCTTTTTAATCCACAAGAACTACGCACCCAACTAGCCCAGACTTTACATTTGATCCCATCCAAAATAAAAATCACTATACATCACATACTCCGCACGCCGGCCAAAAATACACATCTCTATCAATGGTAGGAACCATCAGGAACTATCTTTGGCAACTCATTACCTTGAATCAACCAAGCTACGCAGGTCACCAAGACCCAAGAGCATTGCTAAGAAACATCTGTGGCAACTCATTACCTCAAAAACACCCAAAGAACTAATCATATCCCTTATCATGCCGATCCAACCTACTACCAAGCTGTCCTATTATCCAGGTTCCTTCTGACCTACCTTCGGATTGATACTTCTTCTTGCCATAATACCGTAATTCTCAAGCTAGACTCACCGCAAGGAACCCGAGCATAAAAATATACCATCTAAGGCTCATAAGCCGCTGAATACTCCCTCGAATATCTCCAAACGCACCACATTAGAAATACTTACCCTGAAGAGACTTCCTGCGAATCTAAAGCCATTACCTTCACTTTCCTGATACTAATATGTAGAGTCCATGAAAATAGAGATTCCACAAGTCCTGACACCCTCTAACGCAAATCTCAGCTCTTGCCAAATGCACACCTTGAAAATTCCCAATTGTTATGTATAACCTTGAATCCATCAGAACCATTCTCGAGAGTCATCCACTCTACACAAATCTCAATTAAACTGGTCAAACATATCAAACGACCTGACCCCATTTAACACCAATATACTAAGAAGTAGTACACACATTCGAAGCAATTAGCAAATTCCTACACTGCACACACTACACCTTTTTCAACTACAACTCAATCATTCAATAAAAATCCCTTTACCCATAGAGTACCTTACAACCTGTATCGAAAATTCCCATAACTCGAGTAATCCCCAGACTCCACCTCTGCCGATCATAAAGGATCCGCAAATATACCTCGAACTGAAACCAATACACCACATAATCGTGCAATCAACTTATCGTTAACTGCCTCCCCCACTTGGCTCAAAGCCAATGACCAAGACAAGCAATAACTCACAATGCACATACACTATCACTGTCACCATATTGCAGTGAAATTCAACTAAATCCTTCATAAGCTCATATGGCACAAACCATATGATATTCCACATCGTACGCAATTATCGCCATCCACGAACCTCCTAATCCTCTCCCTATCAGTGGGGACCAACTTGGTGGCATGACGAGCCAACTCTGAAAACCGCATCTCATATTGCGTCACTGATAGCTCCCCCTGACGCAGCTGCTCAAGATGACTGTGATGCTCCTCCCTATGAGACTAGGGTACATACTTCTCTAAAAAGATAGTGGAGAACTACTGCCAGGTGAGGGGTGCTGAACCAACAGTCCTACGCCTTTCATAAGACTCCCACTAAGTGAAAGCAGCACCAGAAAACTGAAAAGTAGCAAACGAGACCCCACTAGTCTCCAGAATCCCTGCAGTATGCAGCATCCTCTGACACTATCCAGAAAACCTTGGGCATCCTCGCCCTTAGCACCAGTGAACGTCGGAGGCTGAAATCTATTGAATCTTTCCAATCTATGTTGCTCGTCCCCTAGCTTAGCCGGAACCACGAAGTCCCGAACTGGAGCAACCGGCTGGGCTGGAACTGCCCCCGGTGTCTGATGGACCTGAGTAACCTGCTCAGGTGTCCAGGCAATTGGAGTCTGACTGCCTCCCCCGACCTGAGAAGTAGCGGCAACTGCCTGAGCAAGGGTTGTGCACACAATCAAGATCTGAGCCAAGGTCTCTTGAAGACCCGAAATAACAATAAGAACTACCGATGTCTGAGCCTGTCCCGCTGGAGTATTTTCGACGAGAATCTAATCTTGAATAGTAGGGGGATCAACTGGTACTACCCTGGCTGCTGCACGGGCTGGCCCCTACCTCTACCACGGCCTCGACTGCGGCCTCAACCTCTCACTGGTCTAGCTGGTGGTTAATCACCCTGATCGGTAGTGCGAGTCCTTACAATCTGTGAGAGAATGAAACAACAGAAGTTTTAGATTTCCAGAATCAACAAAATGGCACGACAGAATTAAAGAAAAATGAGATTGTTCCTAAGGGTTCCACAGCCTCTCGAAGATAAGTACAAACGTCTTAATACCGATCCGTAAGACTTAACAATTAAGGACTCAACAATTTCGGCTTCTTTTACATCAAGTTCATATTCATCTCCACGAGGTGCCGAACCTCGGACAAAAACACCACTCACATGTCCCAGTATCTAAACCCTAACATCTACATCTTGTGCCCTCATTTCAAGTAATAACTGCACAGACAACTCACGTTCCATTTGGGGTCCTTCCCACATATATGGTAAGTACAACAAGAGAATCTATACTCAACAACAACAAGGAAAATCCTTAATCTGATAATAGAGCTTAACTGCGTGTATGCTTCTACATGTGTCCTAACATGATTCAATAGCCAATAAGCATAAGGAAAGAAAAGGGGCAACACGTACATTGTTTTCTCACATTTTCCACACGAATAAACTCACACAGTAAGTGTAGCATTACATAGTGTCAACAAACAAAGAATGCCCCCATGCCAACAAAGTATCACAATCAACCTCTGACACAACCCACCTTGTCTCACCACATGTGCAATAGTAAAATGAGTATCCGCCTTGTCACGACACACACGCACAACAATGTTCCCACCTTGCCTCGCCACATGCGCAACCCACATATATATATGCAGCCTTGTCATGTTGTATGTGCATTATCAATAGAAAACACGACACAACGTAAACCTCGTGCAAATCCCCATATCAAAATTCGCACGGCTAAAACCTCGTGCATCACAATAACCATAACCCCATGGAAGAAACCTCGTGCACCACCACAACAAGCATAACAACAACAATGACAATAATAAAAGATATGGTAAATACATCAACTCAAGAATCTTCGATCACAATAAAGGCAAGGCTAGTTCACAAGGAATAAGCACAACAATGAATACTAGGCGTAGTAAGGATAGCTCAACAAGGAAGAAATGGCATGTAACTGTCGTACCCAATAGCACGATTAGACAACAAGAAATTAACACAAATCCAGAAATTTCAAATAAGGGCAAGTCAACTAAGATATAAGATATCTAAACTACTTTTAAGGTTGAGCAAATTTCTAGGATATTCAATAACTTCACGTAAGGGTAAGCAGCAGGAAGGTAACCATAACTTTAATTAAGACTAAACAATTATAGGGTGGTGATGAAAATTAAAAATAGAGATAAGCAGTTATGAAGATATAAAATGATAGTAAAAAGGGATGAAATCTTCAGTTTAGTCAATTAGGACTCAAATAGGCAATAAGAAAAGCAAGCAAATTCTAAATTAGGCAAGTAAAGATGAAACCGGAGATTAAGAAATCAATCATGTCAAGAACAAATTCATACTCAGTTAATATAAGAACCTAAGTTTCTTAAAAGGTCAACTTCTACAAATAAGTTCGAAAACGCACTCGTCACCTCGCGTACAAGGACTACAATCAACACAGAAGACTCAAATCCTAAGGAGTAGTTCCCACACAGAAGATTAGGCAAGATACTTACCTCAAAGACGACAACCTAGTACTCCATTATGGACTTCTCGGGTGAAAAGGCCTCCGGACGGCTCAAATCTAACCGAAATAACTTCAAAGCAAATATAAAACACATAAAAAACTATTTTCGATCATAAAGCCTCAATCTTTATAAAATTCTAAAAATCGGTCCAAAAGTTGAACCCCGGGCCCGCACCTCGGAAACCGACAAATTTTACAAAATACAAATATCCATTCCAATATGAGTTCAACCATACAAAAATTATCAAATTCCGATACTATTTTGACCCTCGAATCATGATTTTTTATTTTAGAAATTTTTCTTCAAAACCTAACATTTTCCTTATTCAAAACACAAATTCAATGAATAAACAAGGATAAAATCATGGAATATATTTAATTCTAGGTGAAGAACACTTACCCAATCGAATTTCTTAAAAAACCCACTAATAATCGCTCAAAATCGAGCTCTACAAGTCAAACTATGATAGAAATGGCCTAACCCCCGATTTGAAGATTTATATTCTGTCCAGGCGTTTAAAGAATTGCGATCGTGAAGAAGAAAGAGGAAGGCTGCCCAGGTTGTACTTCGTGAATGTGAAAGAGAAGAGGCGGAAGACTACACGAACGTTAACGCGAACAAGGTGATGCGAATGCAAATAATAGCGGACTAAGATTACACGATCGCATACTCAGTGATGCGAACATGAAGAACAAGTTGGGGTTCCCAGCAAGGGTAACACTACGCGATCGAGAACATTTAGAAGCGAATGCGTTGCAAAAGCACATATATGTTCATGATCGCGAACCTAACTATGCATACGCGATGAAGGAAATTATCGTAGGTCGACATTACGCTACGCGATCACAACTAGAACTACGCGATTGCGGAAGGGAACTTCAGACACCAGAAACAACAGTTCAAAATTAGGGAAAAATGACCTGTAGCCCATCCGGAATACACGAGAGATTCTCATGACCCCGTCTAAACACACAAACAAGTTTCATAACCTAATACAGACTCACTCAGGGTCTCAAATAATATCAAATAACGCCAAATGCAAATCGCGCCATGAATCGAACTATGAACTTGCAAATTTTCCAACATCGAAAACTTTTGTCGAAACCAATCAAACAAACCTAGATTGACGCCAAATTTTGCAGACAAGTGCAAACGTGGGTCAAACTTCTCCATTTCCCAAACTTCAAAATTTTCATCTTTAGCGGAATTTCCTCAAATTATCCTACCGACCTCTAAATCTGAATCCGGACGCGTGCCTAAGTCCAAAATCACCAAACGGAGTTGTTTACGTCATCCAAAACTTACTCCGGAGCCGTTTACACAAAAGTCAGATTCCGATCAAATTTCACCGCTTAAGCTTCCAAAAACTAGAATCCTTCTTCCAATTTGACCCTGAATCATCCGATAACTGAATCTAGTCATGCACGCAGGTCGATATACATAATGTGAAGCTGCTCAAAGACTTATGCCGCCGAACGAAGCTTAAATTCTCAAAACGACCGATCGGGTCGTTACAGATCTATACGACACAAACGAAACGAACAAATGAACAACTTCCATAAATGACTCTATTCATAGAAATACTAGAGATGCTTATGTTCTTGGTTCCCCGTGTGTCATATTATTTTATCATCTGTTCATGGGTCTAAAAATATATGTAAGTTGGTAAAGTTTATTTTATGATATTTATCAGAGGCATAATGGTCTTATGACGTACCGAGAGATTTGATTAACGTATTTCATATGCATTTATACATGCACATTGACCCATGACCAAATGGAGTTATATACGCTTAGATATATGTGTGTATATGTATATGGGATATGGGAAAGGTTATGGCGTTATATACACACTACCCCCTGATCAACTGGTATACGTTGATGATTTTGCCCACAGTGGTCGAGATGATATGATGGGATTCCCTCAGAGGTCTGATAATGTTATGAAACATGTACATATGCACGGCATGGAATTTATAAACATATGCATGACACTATAATTATTTCATGATTTACAGATTTATCCAGACTTGCAGGCTGAGTAATTTACTCTATATTTCTTCCACGTTTGTTATGTACTTATTTATGTGCCTTACATACTCGGTACATTATTCATACTAAAGTCCATTTTGCCTAGGAACACTGCATTCATGCCCGCAGGTCCCGATATACAGGTCGAGATTCCTCCAAGTAAGCTATCAAATCAGCGGAAGATGTTGGTGTGCTCAATTTGCTCCAGAGTTGCTTGTTTGGTCAGTATGATTTAGACGCGTATTGTTTGGTATTGCGGGGCCCTGTCCAGACCTTTACATCAAGGTGTACTCTTAGAGACTTGTAGACAGATGTCATGTATACGAATGCTTGTATGGCCTTGTCGGCCTATGTTTTGAGTAAATGAAAGATCATGCCGGCCTTATAGGCCCGTATGTCATATGCTTAAGTTTGGATTACATTTTGGGTCATCTAATGTCGAGTATTTTCCCCATGTTTTATTTTATTTATCTCACGATAACCTCTCTGGCTCATTTACCTATGGTAGTATGATACTAAAGATACGCTACGTAGGTACTCGATTGAGTAAGGTACTGGGTGCTCGTCGCGGCCCATCGGTTTGGGTTGTGACACTTTAAAACTAAGTGAAATTCAATAAACAAAATTGCCGTAATTTAGTAATAAAAAATTAATAACAAACTACTTTAAGAAACAGAGACAGAGTACTGGTGTTACATTTAATTTTTCACAACGAGTACATTTTATTGTGAAAAATTTATCCATCAAACCATAAATGAATAGAAATTTTAGAACTATGTAAAGTTGAATATGTTACCTTGTATCTTGTAAAATGAACTCACTCAAAAAGATCTGACATTACCCACATTCGAACGTCTCTAACTTTGAGATTCTATTGCATCGAGTTGCTTGAAATTTGACTGATTTCATGAAATGTTGTAGCCATATCTGCAAGCTTCTGTATTATGAGAAGAGAAAAAAAGGGAATAGAAAAGAAAATTAAATAAGACCAGACGTTTGAGACATTATTAGCGTACGAGACAGTTTCGAAGTTATGGATTTAGGGTTTGATGCCCACATTTGGTAAGAGGATCGTGGAGTATTTTTTCCCCCTTTCTTCCTATTTCTATGTAACATTATCTGTAAAGAAGGAGTTCAATTTTTTGAATAGATGACTGTGGATGAAGAAACGTGGGAGTCCAGATAACGTGGGACTCATGGTGTGAACCAGTATGCCCAAACATGGGACTCTTTATGTGAATAACTGGCCAAATTAATGCTTTAAAAGTTTCAAATTATTTTTTTCTATTTAATAATTTTTTTTAGTCTCTAAGCTTATTGGAGTTTTGTCTTAATGCTTGACACATGTCAATATTTCGTTTTGACACTTGACACAATATTATGAATTTACCTTTCCTTTTCTATATTATTAGATTATATGCCATTTTTCTCATTTTAAAATATTCTACAATATTTTGTACAATTCTATTTCTATTATAGAGTGCACTTTGTATGGATAAAATCAAATTGGAGAAAGAACTTATCATTTTTATTCCATTTTTCCTTTTTCTTTTATGGTTTCACAATGAAAAAAATTTACATCTGTTTTGGTTTTTGTTTGGTTCTTGTTTTAAAAGAGTTATACCTCTACAAGAATCAACGTAATATTGTACATTGTTTGGTTGGTGTTACAAAGAAAGTTAATCTCGATATGGTAGTTGTCACGACCCAAAACCAAACTGTCGTGATGGCGCCTATCGTGGAACTAGGCAAGCCAACTACTCAACCATTTCAATACCACAAAAGCTTTCAAGCAAGTAATATTTTAGGAAAATTGTTCAAAAGCATAATACAATTCACAACTACAAACAAATCTCTCCCAAAATCGGGGTGTCATCGAGTGCATGAGCATCTATACAGGGATATAGTCTACTATAATGTCTAGAGAAAAGGAACTGAAAAATAAATAAATATAGGGAAAGAGAGTCAAGGTCTGCGAATGCCATGCAACTAGCTCAATAGTCTCCAAAAATCCTGACTCCGTTACTCAGCAACCGCCATTACCGGAACCACCTGGATCTGCACACAAGGTGCAGGGTGTAGCGTGAGTACAACCAACTCAATAAGTAACAATCCTACCTTGGACTGACAGTAGTGACAAACCCAATCAATACAGTTCAATATAGAAATAATAGTGCTAAAATGTAGACATATTTTTAAGTTCGGCATTTAAACTCAATACAGTAAGGTAGATCAATTTCTGAATAATATGAAGAATATAACTTCTCTACTTCTGCATGTCAATGCACATGTTGTATGTGATGCACCATGCTCAAAGTCCTGTGAGCTCACACTTTCGAAATGCTCAATCACTTAGTACTGTACATGGCCGATCCGACCCAAGGAGGATCCATCCCGTAATATATAGATCAATTGACCATCAGTCACTCAATATTGGGTAGGGCCAATTCAAACCATGGGGAAGATCCATCCCCAGGTATAAATGCTTCGGGCGAGCTCCATGTCCAGGGAAGATCTATCCCTCATTATAAAACAACCGCGCTCATTGGGTGTGTGTGTGTAAAGACCCATAAAATTTCTTGACTAAAAACGATCCCCGGGCAGGTCCCAATATTTTTATATCAGTAGTGAATCATAAAACAAAACCTTTTTGGAGTAAAAAGTACCCAAGGACTTAAAAGATACAATTTTCCAGAATTGTGCGGGTCTGTGGTCACTATGCGATTGCAGATCAGGTATGCGGACCGCATGGTCGCATACGTGGGCAGTTGCTGTCCATTTTGAGGACATTTATGTGGCCCATAATGCGATCACATTTCGAGAATGCGGGCCGCATAGTTGTCCCACTCTTGCACCTCTATTTTTTCGGAGGGAGTTATGTGACACACTATGCGATCGCATAACAGATATGCAGACCGCATAGTGATCGTATACCTGGGCAATCTGCTTCTCTTATTGGCCCAACTGAAGGCCACATATGTGAAAGGTATGCAGACCTTATAACATGAACGCAATCATATTCCTGACCGCATACCTGCTTCGAGGCTTCTAAGTTTTTATTTTAAAACCCGACCCTCAGTTTGATAAAACACCCCTCCCCTTCATTTTTATCGGCTATCTGATCAAAATAGGAGAAGTGAGAGTGGGTTCTAGTGAGAGAAGTCCCCATCTTTCCCAAGTTGGTCCTCCATCTCTACTCAGGCCTGGAATTAATCGAGTAGTCGTCATCTTCTTCACCATAAGAGGTAAGCTTCCACCCCATTTCGCCAAATTTTTAAATTTTAGCTAGAATAGAACACACATAGGTTTGTTCTTGAAGATGAGAGTTAAGAGCTTGTATGCATGTGAATAATCTACCATAATCTAGTAAAGGGAAGTAAGCTAGGGCAATCTTTCACTAAAAAAGGGCTAGTTAATCTAAAGGACCACATAGTATTTGATAAAATTCCCAAATGAGTTCAAGGTTCCTAACTCAAAGTTTGAATGTGTCACATTCTAAATTAGATTGAAGGCATTAGAAGGTCCGGTGATTTGGGATAGAAATTAAAGGGAAATTCCAACTGGAGGTATGTATGGCTAACTCTAATGCACATAGGATAGACCCATTGTGCTCACTTTCGGGTATGATATTCTTGTTAGATATCTATGGAATTTATGTGTTCTATGTGCCTAATTGAGAAATTCTTGCTTCTATGTCACTCCATGCTAATACCATATCGTTGTGCTACTTGAGTATATGAGTTGTGATCTTTATGTCCCTCCTTCTACTATGTGTGCGATCCTTGCATATGATGGATGTGGTAAAAATGAAAGATTAGAATGGTATGAAATATGAATCAAAAAGTTATTATGATATGAAATGTGGGTAAATAGATGGTAATGATGTGAAACGCGAAACACGAGGTTGAATTATTATGAAGCATGAAACAATGGATTGGGAAATTGTAAAACATGAATAAATGGAATGGATGGTTATGGAATATGGATTAAAGGATGAATTGTTGTGAAATGTGAATCAAAGGATTCTAATGATATGAACGATGAATCAAAGAACAATATGTGTTGGCGATCAAAAAGGTTAAAAATGATGTAAGTAATCTAAAACACCCATAATTGTACCAGGAGAATGTCCTAGGGGTGAGAAGGCCTATCCGGTCTGGCTGGGATTGGACTTCATGCCGTACACATGGATGACTTTATATTGTGATATGATTATGATATGATGATGATTATTGTCCTCACTGTTTTCAGTTGAGATGGCCGAGCCGATCGGGCAGAGATCAGACTCCGTGTGCTGTGCACGAGCCACGATGTTAGCCTAGCCGATTCAGGCAGAGATCAGAATCTGTGAGAACATGCCGCAGTGTTTATATGTGATGTGATTGAAATTCATATCTCACCTGGGTTAGCCGATCGGGAAGATATCGGAATCCGTGTGACAACAACATGGTGGATCGGTAATAATAATAACAAGATGAAACTTAAAAGACAATTAACCAAAAGATGGAAAAATGGGATGAGGGATGTGGTAACTCTTGTTTGTGTTTTTCCTTGCTCCGGTGTATTTTTGTATGATGCCTCTATTTGTTTTGACTTTTGATGTTTATCCTATCTAGAGTAGGTTTGTTCATACATACTAGTACTATTCAATGGTACTAACGTCCCTTTTGCCGGGGGTGCTACATCTTTTAAATGGATGTAGGTGGTTCTGTAGCAGGTAGCGGTAATCGCCGATAGTGGTGCCTTCCCTCCATCTCTTCAATAGTCTTGGTGAGCCCCACTTCCTCTCGGAGCTGTGTGTATTTCATGTTAACTCATTTTTCTTATGTCATTTTTTTGAGGTATAGCAGGGGCCTTGTTACCGGCAAGTCTATGTATTCTTCTCTGTACTCTTAGAGGCTCCGTAGACACTATGTGGGTTGTAAACATATTTTGGGTAGTTGTTGTACTTACTCGTAATCGCGATCCCGTATCAGGAGTGTTGTATTTCAGAATGTATGTTTGGGAATAATAAACGCTGAAAATGTTTTAAAGAGGAAAAAAGGACTTTATGTTATGAATCCACCTTTTTGATTTTCTCTTGTTGTTTCATATGAATAATGTATGGTATAAACACGGGGAAACACATTGGATAGAAAAGGCAAATCAGGTTCGCTTGACATGGTTCATTCGGTTAGTCGCCGGTCTCGTCCCTCGATTTTGGGGCGTGACAAACTTGGTATCAGAGCCTAAGGTTTTAAAAGTATCCTAGGATGTCTCAAAGCCGTGTCTAGTAGATCCCTTCTTATCGGTATGTTGTCGACCACATCGATAATTAGGGGGCTACATGGACATTTAGGAAAATAACCTTTTATTTCTATTCGGTATCGTGCGATGTGGTGAAAGGTGAGGTTGTCTATCTCTAACCCGTGCGTTGTTTCAAATTTTAGTAAATTACACCCAAGAAGAGAGCTCGACTTGGCCTAGAGGCAATGTAACCTCGGGAGTGGTCGTAAATTCCCCATCTGGTGGTGCGGGTGCAAATGATCACCTGACCATAAACCAGCCTGACTCCTCCACTCCAGGCCAGACTATTCGCATTCCTGCTCCAGTGGAGGGTGCTGAAATCCCTCCCGTTGATACCCTTGACCCACCTCAAGCTCCAGTTTCCAGTCCCGGTATTTCCGATTGGGACCTCAGGGGAGCTATCCAGATGTTGACCCAGTTAGTGGCCTCCCAGGCCCAAAGATCAAATGCTTCCCCTACATCCTCTAGCGAGCCAGGGGATGTTTCAGGTTCCAGAGTCAACCAGTTTCTACGGTTAGCCCCTCCAGAGTTCACAGGCACCGACCCAAAAGATGATCCTCAGGAGTTCATTGATGAGATGTACAAAACCCTTCGAGTTATGAGGGCTTCTGAGACAAAGTGGGTTGAGTTGGATTCCTATCGTCTGAAGTTAGCGGCATATTAGTTGTTCGAAATGTGGGAGGGTTCCCGTGGGGAGGGGAGCCCTCCGGCGAGGTGGGATGAGTTTGTAGATGCCTTCATGGACCATTTCTTGCCTGCCGAGACTATGGCAGCCCGTGCTACAGAGTTTGAAGTCCTCAAGCAGGGAAACAAGAGTGTGTAGGAATATCATATGGAGTTCGTGGCTTGTCCAAATATGCTGTTCATATGGTTTCTACTATGGAGGCTAGAGTTCGTCGGTTCGTGCAGGGCCTTGGTCCCTTGGTTATTAATGAAGCTGCTACAACCGCTCTGCATTCAGATATGAACAATGGGAAGATTATGGGATTTTCCCAGGTTACAGAGGCTCAGAAACTGAAGATAAGAATGGAGAGAGAGAGTAGTAGTAGAGTCCGGTTGGCGGGCAGCCCTGTGGGTTATTTTGGAGGAGGGAGACAAGTTCCCGGGAGAGGGTCATCAGGACCATCCCAGTCTCATGCTCAGTCATCAGCTAGTGCCCCGCCACCAGGGCATCACCATCATCAGCAGCAGGGAGGTTATTTTGGGGCCAGTTCTGGCAGCAGGGGGTTCCATCATCCAGGCCGTTCAGGTGAGAGGTTCCAGCAGCAACAGAGGGGCCCATGCCCCAAGTACGAGAGGTTTCATACTAGGCCCTGTTATCTGGATCGGCCAGTATGCTATGATTGTGGGGTGATGGGTCATATTCATAGAGACTGCCCTTCATTCAGCCAGGGTGCAGGATGGGTGCCGCCAGTCATCTAGTTCTTTAGCTGCTACATCTTCAGCATGTCCGCTAGCCCGAGGCCCTTCAGCACCAGCAGGGCGTGGTACAGCCAGGGGTGGTGCCCGATGTCGGAGAGGACCCAGTCGGTTCTATGCTTTGAGTGGTCGTCAGAGTGCGGAGGCTTCTCCAGATGTCATCACAGGTATTCTGACTGTTCAGTCCCATAATGTTTATGCTCTTATTGATACCGGGTCTTTCTTATCATATGTAACCCCTTTGTTGCTTCGAGTTTTGGGATAGAACCCAAACAGCTCCATGAGCTATTCTCTGTGTCGACTGCGGTTGGTGAATCTATTACAGCCGCACGAGTCTATAGGAATTGTGTTGTCACGGTGCGTGGTCGAGATACCACACCCGATCTTGTTGAGTTGGTAATAGTATATTTTGATGTGATTATGGGGATGGATTGGCTCTATTCATGCTTTGCTAAAATCGATTGCCGAACTAGAATTATGAGGCTCGAGTTTCCTAATGAACCAGTTATCGAGTGGGAGGGGAATAATGTTGTGCCAAGAGGTAGGTTTCATTCCTACCTTAAGGCCTCAAAGATGATCAGAAAAGGGTGCTTCTACCATTTTGTCCGGGATGCGGACACCACTTCAGAGGTGCCTGGCCCCGAGTTCGTTCCTGTCGTGAATGACTTTCTTGAGGTCTTTCCAGATGAGCTTCCTAGGATTCCACCAGATAGAGAGATTGATTTTGGGATTGATTTATTGCCAGATACACAGCCAATATTTATTCCACCCTACAGGATGGCGCCGACAGAATCGAGGGAGATAAAAGAGCAATTGAGGGACCTTCTAGAAAAGGGTTTCATTAGGCCTAGTGTGTCTCCTTGGGGCGCACCTGTTCTTTTTGTCAGAAAGAAAGATGGATCGCTTTGGATGTGTATTGAGTATCAAAAACTCAACAAGGTCACCATAAAAAACAAGTACCCATTGCCTCAGATAAATGATTTGTTCGACCAATTGCAAGGTGCTAGGTTCTTCTAAAAGATTGATTTACGGTCCGGTTATCATCAGTTAAAGATCAGGGAGCAGGATATTCCTAAGATCGCCTTCAGGACTCGTTATGGGCACTTCGAATTCTTGGTAGTCTTTTGGGCTAACCAACGCCCCAGGAGATTTTATGGATCTTATGAATCGAGTTTTTAAACCGTTTCATGACTCCTTTGTCATTGTCTTCATTGACGATATCCTTGTTTATTTGCGAAGTCAGGAAGATCATGCTAATCACCTCTGAGTAGTTCTGAAAACTCTTCATCAACACCATTTGTATGCAATGTTTTCAAAATGTGGTTTTTGGCTAGAATCAGTCACCTTTTGGGGCCATGTTGTTTCCGGGAAAGGGATTCAGGTTGATCCCCAAAAGATTATAGCGGTAAAGGATTGGCCTAGACCAACGACCCGACAGAGATTCGCAGTTTCTTGGGTTTGGCTGGATATTATCAGAGATTCATGGAGGGATTCTCTACCCTCGCCTCCCCATTGACTAAGCTGACATAGAAAGCGGTTAAGTTTCAGTGGTCCGATCCTTGCGAAAAGAGTTTTCAAGAAATGAAATCAAAATTGACTTCGGCGCCAGTGTTGACCTTGCCAGAAGGTCCAGAAGGGTTTGTGGTGTATTGTGATGCTTCAAGGGTTGGTTTGGGGTGTGTATTGATGCAATGTGGTAAGGTAATAGCATATGCTTCTAGGCATCTCAAGAATCACGAGAAGAATTATCCGACGCATGATTTGGAGCTCACAACAGTTATGTTAGCATTAAAAATCTGGCGGCATTATCTTTATGGGGTCCATGTGGACGTGTTCACAGATCACAAGAGTCTTCAGTATTTTTTCAAACAGAAGGAGTTGAACTTAAGGCAGCGGAGATGGTTGGAGTTGCTCAAAGATTATGATATGAATATTTTGTACCTTCCAGGAAAGGCCAATGTGGTGGCGGAGGCTCTTAGTTGGAAATCCATGGGTAGCTTGGCTCATTTGGAAGCAAGTCAGAGGCTTTTGGCTCGGGAGGTTTATCAGTTGGCCAGTCTGGGGGTGTGTCTTTCGGTTTTAGATGAAGAGTATTTTGTGGTGCATAATGGAGCAGAGTTTTCACTTGTAGCGGAAGTCAAGGAAAATCAAATTAAGGATCCAGAATTGGCGCAGTTGAGAAAGGCGATTCTGAATCACAAGACTGCAACATTTTCACTCAACAATGGTGACGGTGTTTTGCGGTGCCAAGGGAGGCTATGTGTTCCGGACATGGATGATATTCGAGAGAGAGTAGTGGCGGAGGCTCACAATTCTAGGTATTTCGTACACCCAGGTTCTACGAAAATGTATCATGATCTCAAGGAGATTTATTGGTGGAATTTTATGAAGAGGGGTGTGGCGGACTTTGTGGTTAGGTGTCCGAGTTGTCAGCAAGTGAAGGCCGAGCATCAGAGGCCCGGTGGGTTGGGCAGCTTATGGAAATACCAACATGGAAATTGTAGATTATCAATATGGACTTTGTGGTGGGGTTACCCCGCACTCCGCGTAAGTTCGACTTAATTTGGGTGATAGTGGATCGGCTCACGAAGTCAGCGCATTTCTTGCAAGTAAAGTCCACTGATATTGCAGAACAATATGCAGTATATCAAAGAAATAGTCAGACTCCATCGCACTCCTGTATCTATTATTTCGGATCGAGGGGCCCAATTCACAGCTAACTTTTGGAGGAAATTCCAGGAAGGTTTGGGTATGTAGGTAAATCTCAGCACAACATTCCACCCACAGACTGATGGGCAAGCAGAGAGGGATATTTAGACGATTGAAGACATGTGAAGAGCTTGTGTTCTTGATTTTAAGGGTAGTTGGGATGATCACTTGCCGCTTATAGAGTTTTCTTACAACAACATTTTCCATGCTATTATTCAGATGGCCCCATTTGAGGCATTGTAGGAAAGAAGGTGTAGATATCCAATTGGATGGTTCGAGGTTAGAGAGGCGGAACTGCTAGGACCGGATCTTGTGCATCAAGCTATGGAGAAGGTTAGAGTCATTTCGGAGAGGTTGAAAACTGCTCAGAGTCGTCAGAAGCTTATTCGGATGTTCGTCGTAGGGATTTCGAGTTTCAAGTAGATGATTGGGTATTCTTGAAGGTATCTCCCATGAAGGGAGTCATGCGGTAATGAAAGAAGGGGAAGTTGAGCCCAAGGTATGTCGGACCGTATAGGATCGCCCAGAGAATAGGACAAGTGGCGTATAGGTTGGAGTTGCCCCTTGAGATGTCCTTAGTACACCCGGTGTTTCATGTGTCCATGTTGAAGAAGGTAGTTGGAGATCTATCTGCCATCGTATCAGTTGAGACTGTTGAATTTAATGAAGAGTTGTCATATGAAGAAGGTCTCGTCGCTATTCTTGATAGGCAAGTTTGTAGGTTGAGAAACAAGGAGATTGCTTCATTTAAAGTATTATGGCGGAGTCAACAAGTTGAGGAAGCCACGTGGGAAGAGAAAAGTGAAATGAAACAAAAATACACTCATTTTTTCCAATAAGTCAAGTAGTGGTTTCGAAGATTGTTGTCTTTAGGCAAATGCATTTTGTGTCATATTTTGTGAAAGGACACCCTAATTCCCTATCTCTCTTCCTCATGTGACTTTTTCAACCTTGTCCCATATTTGTGGGTATTGTGTTAGTTGATTTATGTGAAACCCATTGAAATAATTGAGTTATGTGAAATTTGTTGTGTTATCTGCACTTTGTACAAATTGTGAAGTAGCTGAAATTATGTGGAACTTGTTGAAATATGTTTCGGGGGCCCTTTGACAGGTGGATAAGCCTATTTACACAGGAAACTCTAGCAAAATTTTTAGAAAATACCGGAGTTAGTGAAAATTTGGAAGGGGGCTGGCGTCTTTACGTTTTCTTACCCAAAGTGACTCACCAAGTCCTCATTCGAGGACGAATGATTTTAAGTGGGGGAGGATGTAAAGACCCGTAAAATTTCTTGACTAAAAATGATGCCCGGGTAGGTCCCCATATGCCCTGAGTCGCAGAGCGGAGAGTTTGAGAAGTTTAGCCTACCTTCCAGTAGCAGAGCGACCTTTAGCACTTGATGTTCAGACTTTAGTAGGTCAGTTGGAGAGATTGGATCTATCAGATCCTCCGCGGGTGTTTGCTTGTGTAGCCTCCAGATCTTCCCTTTATGATTAGATCAGAGCACGCCAGTATGATGATCCACACTTGCTTGTTCTTCAGGACAGGGTCCGTAACAGTGATGCTAGGGATGTGATTATTGGTGATGATGGGGTCGTGAGGCGCAGGGCCAGATATGTGTGCCCAATGTGGATGGGCTTCGATATTTGATTCTAGCTGAGGCTCATAGTTCGCGGTATTCCATCCATCCGGGTGCCGCGAAGATGTATCAGGATCTGAGACAACATTATTGGTGGAGGCGGATGAAGAGAGATATTGTTGAGTTTTTGGCTCGGTGTCTCAACTGTCAGCAGGTCAAGTATGAGCACCATAGGCCAGATGGATTGCTTCAGAGATTTAATATCCCGGAGTGGAAGTGGGAGCGAATCACCATGGACAAAGTAGTTGGACTCCCGCGGACTTCGATGAGGTGTGATGCTATATGGGTTATTGTGGATCGACTGACCAAGTTCGTGCACTTCATTCCTATTGGCACTACTTATTCTTCAGAGCGGTTAGCTGATATTTATATCAGGGAGATTTTCCGATTGCATGGGGTTCCAGTTTCATCATTTTTGATAGAGGTACTCAGTTCACATCTCAGTTTTGGAGAGCCGTACAGAGAGAGTTGGTACTCAGGTTGAGCTGAGCAAAATTTTTCATCCTTAGACCGACGGGCAGTCTGAGCGTACTATTCAAATTCTGGAAGATATGTTGCGTGCATGTGTCATTGATTTTGGGGGTTCACGGGACCAGTTTCTGCCACTCGCGGAGTTTTCCTATAATAATAGTTATCACTCGAGTATCCAGATGGCTTCGTATGAGGGTTTATATGGTAGGAGGTGCAGATCTCGGGTTGGTTGGGTTGAGCCGGGAGAGGCTAGGCTATTGGGCACAGACTTGGTTCAGGATGCATTGGGTAAGCTAAGTCCCTAGTTTATTGGGCCTTTTGAGGTGCTTCAGATTAGGGAGGTGGCTTATAGACTTTCCTTGCTTTCCAGCTTGTCGAGTATTCATCTAGTGTTCCATGTTTGGATGCTCCGGAAGTATGTTGGTGTCCAGTCTCATGTTTTTGACTTTAACACGGTTCAGTTCGAGGGTGATATGTCATATGAGGTAGATCCAATGACTATTTTGGGTCGTCAGGTCAGAAAGCTGAGGTCTAAGGATATAACTTCAGTGAAGGTTCAGTGGAGAGGATAGCTGGTGGAGGATGCCACCTGGAAGACCGAGCGGGAGATGCGAGACAGATACCCTCACTTATTCGAGACTCTAGGTATGTTTCTAGACCCGTTCGGGGATGAACGCTTGTTTAATAGGGGAGGATGTAACGACCCGACCGGTCATTTAGTGAGATTAGTCCCGTTTCCGCCATTTTTACCTTATCATATATTGCTTAGCCTGTTTATGTTGTGTTGTGTCGCATGGTTTGGGTTTGGAGTGGTCATGGTGAGAATTGAGACACATAGTCTCTTAAATTAGCTTAATAGTTGAAAATGTCAACTGGGAGTTGACTTATTGGTAGACGATCTCGGAGTGTGGACTTAGGAGTTTGTTCAAAATGAAGTTTCGATGTCCGGTGTGGAATTAGGCTTGAATTGGCGAAAGTTAGTTTTTGGCGATTTCCAGTCGGTAGTGGAAAATAGGCTATCGGGGTCGGAATGGAATTTCGGAAGTTGGAACATGTTCGTAATGTCATTTTGGATATGTGGGCAAATTTTTAGGTCAATCAGATGTGTTTTGGTTGGTTTCGGCATCATTGGCGAAATTTAGAAGTTTCAAAGTTCATAGGCTTGAATTATATGTAATTTTGGCGTTTTCGTGTTGTTTTTGGTGTTTTGAAGGCTCGACTAAGTCTTAATGATGTTATGGGGTGTGTTGGTAGGATTGGTTGAGGTCCCGGGGGCCTCTGGTATACCTCGGATGCTCAAACAGGCACTTTTTGGCCTTAAGAAGTCTGCTATTTTCTGGTGTTTTAGAAACAATGATTTCTTCACTGCGATCACATGGATTCATCCGCGATCGCGTAGAGTAAAAGAGTGGGGCAGGAATTTTGTTCTATGCGATCGCGTGGTTAGGATTGCGATCGCATAGGTTGGTTAGGTAAAGCAGTGCGATCTTTTGAGGATTTGAGTGGGAAATTGTGGTCCGATTTTAATGTTCTTGGTATGTATAGAATCGTGGGAGGACGTGGATTCTAGTGATGTAGATTTTATCAAATTCCGAGACGTGGTTCGGGGGCTCAGGTTTTGCCAAATTTCGAGAATTGTGTTAAAATTTGTTTCTTTCGGTTGGGTTTTGTTCCGTTAGCATATATTGATGATGCTAATCTGGTTTGGTTAGATTCTGAGCATTTGGGAGCCAATTTGAGGGGCAAGCGCATCACAGAGTAGCTTTTGGGCTGTTTTGAGGTAAGCAACGATTGTAACTCTAAGCCTGAGGGTATGACACCCCGTTATTTGTTATAGTGTTGATAGGGATTGTGACTTGGTCCGTCCCATAGCAACTATTAAGCAGCGCATTCGATTCGAAACCTTGCGACATCCTGTCTTTTAGAAGTTTATATTTGTTATTGGCAGTGAGCCATGTTTGGGGCTTTGTGCCGACCTTTTTAGACCCTCAGGAGTACTTTTACACTATTCTACCACTATCAGGTTAGTAAATTGTGAACTCAGTCATTGTTTCCTACTTGTTAATTTCACTGTTATCACACTGCTTTGAAAACTCTGAAAAGTATTTTGGGCTGAGTCCCGTAAGTCGAGATAAAATGCCCCAGTGGCTGGTGAGGGTGACTGAGTCGGGCCGATAGCCCAGTATGTTATATATTGGGAAGGGGGCTGGACGGGCTGCACGCCACAACAATATATATGTTATATATTATATGTGGGTCGGGTCGCACGCTGCAACAATATAGATTATATACATACGGATCGGGCTGCACGCCGCAACAATATATATGTTATATATGGATCGGGCTGCACGCCGCAGCAATATACATATTGGATCGGGCTGCACGCTACAACAGATATAGCGCTTAGGCTGAAGGAGCCCCTCCAGGAGTCTGTACACCCCTAGTGAGAGCAGTCAACTATTATATGGATCGGGCTGCACGCCGCAACAATATATGTTATATATATATGGATTGGGCAACATGCCGCATCATTACTATACTATATACATATGTATAAATGTAGTGGAGCGGGCTACTCGCCGCAACAGTTATGTGTGTTCGTGGTACTTACGGAGTACGAGTGTTAAGTGGGAGCATGAGATACTGATAGTGGAGTCACGAGCGACGGAGAGGCTTGCCCGAGAGGCTTTATTGTGAGTTATATTGTGCCCCAGGGGCTTATATTCTATGAAAATGCTGTTTTCACTCTTCTTTACACTGAGCCTCTGATAATAAATCTTGGACAAACGTTTTCATACGAGATTTTTAAATGAAAACCATGGTTTTTATGAAATATTCGGAATTTTATATTTCTGACTTGATTTGTTCATTTCCACTGTTATTCATTATATTGATTTATATGATTCATATTCTCTATCGCGAATGCGACGCCCTTACCGCGAACACGATTCACCTTAGACTCACACCTTCGCGAACGCGAAGAGAAAACCATCCTCTAGTTCGAATCCTTCTTTGCAAATGTGGTCCCCCTTACGCGTTCGCGAAGGACAAAACCGTAACCAGCACCAGCAACAACAAAACATGGAGAAATGATACGAAACAACCCCGAAACTCACCTGAGGCCCCAGGACCCCATCCAATCACACCAACAAGTCCCTATACCTTATTCGAAGTTATCCAAATGCTCGAAACTCCACGAATAACATCAAAATTATGAATCAATGATCAAACTCCTTGTTTCAACTTTCAAACATTAAAATGTCGATGAATGCATCTGAATCATATCTAAACATTCCGGAATGACGCCAAACTTTACGTACAAGTCATAAATCATTATATCAACATATTCCAAGTCTTGGAATCCCAAACAGACATCGATAACATCAAAAACCACTTCAAATCAAACTTAGGAATTTCTGAAACCTTCAAAATACCAACTTTCCACTATAAGTGTCAAAATGCTCCCGGACCACCAGATACTCAAGCCGGACATACGCCAATGTCCGAAATTATTATACAAACCTACTAGAACCTTCGAATCCTGATTCAAGGTTGTTTACTCAAAAGTAAAACCTTGGTCAACTCGTCCACCTTCAAGCTTCTAAATTGCGAATTTTCCTTCAGAATCAACTCTGAACTTCTCAAAATTCAATTCCGACCACACGTACAAGTCATAAAAATTAAGTGAAGCTACTCAAGGAATCAAACCGCCGAACGACGAGCTAGAGCTCAAAACAACTGATCGGGTCGTTACATTTCGCCTCCCCTGAACATACATTCATCCTCGAAGGTGCCATGAATCGTTCCGGAGTTGCCCAGAATTGTTGATTAACACATCGTGCACCTACCATGCCACCACAACCCATGTGAGCAAATTATCTCGAGCTAGACTAAAGATCCTTCTTGCTACCTTATCCCACAAGCCTTAAAACTAAATTCCAACATCCGAAATTATTTACGAGATCGGATTCTAATGACGAACAACGTATCAATCTCAACCCGGTGTACCAAATATGATCATGCACCTATGCTGAAACCACATAATGCACCGCATAATTCGTATGCCTATAATAACATCCTCCAACAGTAGAAACTTCAAATTCACTAACCTGATGCCCGTAGTATACCTCATAACGCGTATAAGCCCCGATCCAACCTTCGTGATACTCCGATGATGAAAGCAACCCGTAGAAGCTCATAACCACCTGCCAAATCAATAAGTCATGGAGTCTCTCCACTTGACAAGAACCATTACCTTATTCCGAACAAGATAGTGACATTTTCTCTCTAATACGTTACGTAAATCCAATCTCACTGACTTGAGGTCCAACAACCTTATCTCACCCAATACAAGCTTATGGGGAAATAAGCCACCTCAAACACCGTAAAAAAACTCATATGACACCATCAACGCTGTCACGAACCCCAAATCTAGGCCAGTCGTGATGGCTCCTATCGTGGAACTAGGCCAGCCAAAACTACACTTGAATCATAATAAGCTTCCATTTACATCTTTACTATACTGATTACCCATAAAGGTTTCCTTTAAACATTTATAAGACAAATAAAGCTATACTGAATATTAAATACAACCCCTGAGAACCCAGAGTTACTAGTGATGAGCATCTACATAAAATATACAACTTAAAAGAAAATAAATTATATAATAGTAAGCAGGGGAGGGAGCAGGACTGCGGACGCATGCAGCTACCTCGCAACCTCCAAGAATCTCTGGAATAGATAGATAGCTCACCCTGCCCTAACACCTGGATCTGCAAACAAGGTGCAGGGAGTAATGTGACCAACTCAGTAGTAATGAAAATAAATCAGGTCTGAGCACCAAGAAACATATAAAAATCAATGTCATCAAGTCACAAGATGCACAACCTTTCTTTCCAACATTATAACATAGATATATGAAATCATCATGCCTTAAAACCAACTTCAGAAAAATCCTTTGAAAAATGTATATTTTCAACAACTTCAAACCGAAAGATTTAGTATGAAAATGAAATGAATCATATAGAGGCCCCTCGGACAGAACATGTTTCATAATCAGCCCCTCGGGCACGCCTCACAGTCCCTTATAATCAGTCACTCAGCACCTCACATTCACTCATGCCTCCCAATCACTCGTCACTCGTCAATCGGCACTCGGCACTTGGTGCGCTCATTGGGGGTGTGTGCAGACTCCGGAAGGGCTCCTTCAGCCCAAGCGCTAATATCAAGCCATCTCGTGGAGTATCATATCCTCACAATCAGGCCCTCGTCCTCACTCAAACCACTCAAAATGCCCCTCGGGCAAATCAGTAAAATAGGGTACTCGACCCAAAACATCATTTTTAAATCTCAAAGTAGTGTAAATTAGGCTGAGTATCGAAAACATTAAGCACAATGCGGCTGAGTTAAATCAGCAATACATAGTGAGGAAAACATCAGTAAAAAGCCCCCAAGGGGTCTAAACAGATCGGCACAAGACCCCAAACACGGCTTATAGCCCAAATATTTCAACAATCTTTAGAACATAATTTAACATAAGGTTTTTGAGTAAAATATGCAACTCAATAGTTGCCGTGGAGAGGAGCTAGTCCCATCAAAAAATCAGTGCGCGCCACATACTCGTCATCCGACATGTGCGCCATTCTCAAATCAGTGAGAAATATGTAGTCCGAGGTTTCATACCCTTAGGACAAGATTTATAACCATTACTTACCTCTACCTGGCCACAACACTAGTCCGCTATGCTCGTGCCCCTCAAATTGGCCCATGATTGCTCCGAATCTAGCCAAAACAAGTTTAACATGATCAATATATACCAAATGAACACAACCCAATTGAAGACTATCAAATTATACAAGAATCTCAAATTTTGGCCAAACCCGAACCCCGAGCCCACGTCTAAAAATTCGATAAAATTTGCATCACTAGAATCCTCATTGCCTTACGAGTATACCCATACTAAATTTACCAAAATCCGACCTCAATTGCCCACTCAAAACACCAACAGAATTTTCCAAATTTTCCTCCCATTTTTCCCAACTTTTCTACTTTAATTCCTCAAATTACATGGTGAAAATCAAGAAAAATTCATGAAATTGAACCAAAATGATTGAAGAACACTTACCACAAGAACCCTGCTGAAAAGCTCATTCAAAATGTCCTTCCCCCGAGCTCTCTAATGGAAAAACAAGTTATGGCCAAGAACCCCGAAATAGAACTTAAAAACTGTCTGCCCAGGCCTCTTTCTTCACAGTGATCGCGGAAGCTCCCACGCGGTCGCGAAGAAGAAATCTGCTGCCCCATCAAATTACCCTACGCGATCGCAGTCATCCACACGTGATCGCAATTCAGCAGGACATAAACCCACGCGATCGGAAACCACTCTACGCGATCGCGAAGAACAACGGCTCAGCCCACTCACGCGCCCTTTAACTCTCTTCGAACGCGAACAACACCACGCGATCACACTGCACAACAACCTCACACTCACGTGATCACAACCTCCACCACGCGATCACATATAAAAAAGTACTGCCATACCCAGCTAGGTCTATGCGATCGCAAACACCCTCCCGCGATCGCGTAGAAGGAAACCAGAAATTTACACCAGCAAAAAAATCTGCCATGTTTTCAAGCCAAGAGTTGGTCTGTTAACAACCTGAAACACACCCGAGGCCCTCAGGACGTCAACCGAATATACCAACATATCCCATAAAATCATTGAAACTTATTCGAGCCTTCGAAACACCAAAAACAACGTAAAACAACAAAATCACATCAAATTCAAGCCTATGAACTTTGTAACTTCCAAATTTCGCCAACTACGCCGAAACCAACCAAAGCACCTCCGATTGACCTGAAATTTTGCACACATACTCAAAATGACATTACGAACCTGTTCCATTTTCCAAAATTCCATTCCGACTCCGATAGCCTATTTTCCACTGCAACCCAGAAATTGCCAAAAACTAACTTTCGTCAATTCAAGCCTAATTCCACACCGGACATCAAAACTCCATTCCGAACACACTCCTAAGTCCCAATTCACCTAACAAAACCATCCGAGCCATAAAATACGCATTCTGAGGTCGTTCACCAATAAGTCAACTCTCAGTTGACTTTCTCAACTATTAGGCTACCTCGAGAGACTAAATGCCTCAATTCTCACCATGACCACTCCAGACCCAAACCAACTGACCCAACACAACAAAAACATGCTAGCAATATATGACAAATGCAGAAATGGGTGAAACGGGGCTAAACTCTCAGAACGACCGGTCGGGTCGTTACAAACGCGCCAACAAGCTACATCTCAAATATGACTCATAAGGAAGAGTGAACTCTGGCAAAGAACTATTCACCCCGTGTTATGAATAAAATGGCCAGACATATGCTATCAACCTATCTAAGAGATGAGAAACAAGGCACATGAAATAATTATATGGAATCGTACTCAACATCTCATTGTTGCAGCGTGCAACCCGATCCACACATGATATTGCTGCAACAAGCTACCCGGGCAAACATCATACCGTGGCAGCATGCCACCCGATCCACACATAATAACCTTTAAGGAAATATCTACCAAGCCAGAATGCTCTTACCCATAAAATGCCTGAATATCGACCACAAGCAGGCCAAGTGCATAAACACAGCCCTGGGGAGACACATAGCGCCATGCGCTACAAAATGCCAAGATAGACTACGGTACCATATCGACCTACATCTCTAGAGTCATCTTGCTCATATAACACCACAAGGTACATGGGATCACAAAACACGTGAGAATAAACAAGTTGTTTCACAACCCATATGACATAATAGAGTAACATAGAATGTCCGACGATAGGAATAACATCCAACGCACGTAGACTCCTCCATAAGCAAAGATATGCTGAAGGAACACATCTAACCTGATGTAGAGCACACATCCACATTAGATCTACTAACGAACCTTATGCCGATTTCGATCACTCCATACTTGCCCGATAACCTTTCAAAGATCCACAGTGACCCTATTCATGATACATACAAGCAGTCGTCCAATTTGGAACAAACTCCCACAGTCCACAACCAAGGAAATAGAGCACCTCTCTAGCATATACTCTTCCATTGGCAATAGTACTAGAATATCCATACCTAATTTCAATCTTTAACCATCGAATGACTAACTTGTCATACTTTTACAATCTTCCTGTGGTATATACCCCGCAACCTTCTGCACCAGGTAGCAAAATCAGAACATCAATGGCCATCGGCCATGCTATTTCTATAGCACTATTCAAGCATCCACATTTCAATACTCGACACTTCTACCACAAAACATACCATACTTAGGCTGCTCGAAAATAGTTCCAACATACTCTTAACATCTGAAATCCTCTCCCTCTCCTCCGAGGTCGTGACATTCTTATACACATTGAGATGCAACCTTGATCCTCAACTTCCCATTATGCCCTACCACTCACTGCACCTTATCGTGCTGCGACACGCAAGTACAAGAATTTCATCATGGCCTCTGCAGCACGAATAGAAGAGACACTTCATCGGCTAGATCCATTTCACTAAACTCATTGCAGAAGAACAATTGCAACACACAATCGAATTCTCATAACCCCCAAAATGGAATCCTCAAGTTGGAGTCTAAAATGTCATAGCTCTCCCGAGATCCATTCACCCATTACAAGGTTATAAGATCATATACCTCTAATCTGAACATTCAGACAAGTATATTAACATCATAAAAACTCACTCTGGAGCTCAAATCATTAAAATAACATCTAAAATCAAGAATCGATCATCAAAACTCATGATTTTTCAAAGTTCAAACTCAAATTTCTAACTTTCTATATAAAGCACTGAAACAGCCTTGGGTCACCTGGACCCCAACCAAACATGCGTACAAGTACAAAATCACCATATGAACTTGTCTAAATTATCAAAATTTCGATCCGAGGTTTTTTAACAAATACGTTGATCGTGGCTTAGTCTAGCCAGTTTCAAAGTCATTGTGCTGTATGAAGCCACTTCCTGAATCAATTTCACATTCTCCATTTCTTCATGAATCAAATGTGTGCCCAACAATCTAGCCTCACCAGGATCAAACCACCCAACTAGGGAACGACATTCTCTCCCATATAAGGCCTCAATGGAGCGACCTAGATACTCGATTGGTAGTTGTTATTGTAGGCAAACTCTGCTAGATATAGAAACTAACCCGACTGACCCCCAAAATCAATATAATAAGCCCTCAACATATCATCCATAATTTGAATTATCTACTTGGACTTTCCATCTGTATGAGGGTGAAACGTGAAGCACAACTCAACTTATGTGCCCAACTCAAGTTGCACGACTCTGCATAAGTGTGAGTGAACTGCGTGTCATAGTCTGAAATGATAGATAAGGGCATGCCGTGAAGGAAAATAACCTACCTAATGTAAATCTGATCCAACTGCTCTAAAGAGTAGGAATTCATCACCAAACTCAAATGTGCGGACTAAGTCAACCGATCCACTATGACCCAAATAGCATCATACTTCCTCACGGTCTGTAGTAAGCCTACCACAAGGTCCATAATGCTACGCTCCACTTCCACTTTGGTATCACTAAATTCTTAGTCCATCCACCAAGTTTCTGATGTTCATACTTCACCTGTTAACAATCAAATACCTAGATACATGTCCAACAATTTCTTTCTTCATCTTCCGCCACCAATTATGCAGCTTCAATTCACGGTACATCTTCGTGTCACCTGGGTGAATGGAATACCGTGAACTGTGAGCCTTCTCAATGATAAAATTTCTCAACCCATTTGGAGCATTTGAAGTTGCATAACACAATCATCCCTAATCATGACCTTCTTAGCACCATCCCGCTGCACCGTTTCTTTAAATTCCAATAAGTGAGGATCATCGAATTAACAAGCCTTAATGCACTCCAACAAAGATGACTGTGCCACATAAGTCAGAACCCCACTAGGCTCCGAAACATCCAACCTCACGAACTTGTTAACCAAAGCCTGAACATCCATTGCTCTCTGCCTTCATACTCAAGGCATCGGCCACCACATTGGCCTTCCCTGAATGATATAATATGGTGATATAATAGTTTTTCAGTAGCTCTAACTATGTCCAGTGCCTCAAATTAAGGTCCTTTTGCTTGAATAGATTTTTGAGATTCTGATGATCAGTGTAGATCTAACATAGCACATCGTATAAGTAGTGCATCCAAATGCGCGTGAAAAATGCGCGTTAACTCCAAATCATACACGGGGTAGTTCTTCCCATAGACCTTCAACTGATGAGATACGTAGGAAATTCACCCTACCATTCTGCATCAGTACCGCACCAACCCCAATACGCGATGCATCACAATACACAATGTAAGACCACAAACCTGTAGTCAAGCCAATATTAAGCTTCTGAAAGCTCTTCTTGCACTCGTCAGGCCATCTGAAATGAGAGCCCTTCTGAGTTAATGTGGTCAATAGAGCTGAGATAGATGAAAATCCCTCCATGAAATGGCAATAGTAACTCGTTAAACCCAAGAGGCTTTGAATCTCTGTAGTTGAAGTAGCTCTAGGCAAATTTTGAACTACCTCTATCTTCTTGGGATCCACCTTGATACCATTGGGGGACTCAACATGACCCAAAAAGGCAACAGAGTCGAACCATAACTCACACTTCAAAAACTTGGCATATAACTGAAGATCCTTCAAAGTTTGAAGTAAAATTCGTAGGTGAGGCTCATGATCTTCTCTACGGCGAGAGTAAACCAGAATATCATCGATAAAGACAATCAAGAATGAATACTAATAAGACTTTAACACTCGGTTCATCAAATCCATGAAGGCCTTTGGAGCATTAGTCAAGTAAAATGACATCACTAAGAACTCGTAATGACCATAACGAGTTCTAAAAGTTGTATTAGGGACATCTATTGCCATAACCTTTACCTGATGGTAGCTAGATCTTAAATCAATCTTGAAAAACACATTGGCACCCTGAAGCTGCTCAAATAAATCATAAATTCTAGGCAACAAATACTTGTTCATGATGGTAACCTTTTTTTACTACCAATAGTCAATGCACATCCTCATCGATTCGCCCTTTTTCTTAACAAACAATATTGGCGCACCCCAAGGTGAAACACTCTGTCTAATAAATCTTTCTTCAAAAAAATCCTTCAACTGATCCTTCAATTCCTTCAATTGAGTTACAACTATATGGTACGATGGAATAGAAATATGCTGAGTGACGAAACCAAATTAATGCAAAAGTCAATATCCCTATCGAGTGTTATACTCGAAAAATCCCTAGGAAATACCTTAGGAAACTGTCTCACAACCGGTACCGAATCCATAGGAGGAACCTCAACACTAAAATATTGGATTTAAGCCAAACACGCTAAACACCTCATTCAAATATTAAATCACCCTACTAGTGGAGTGACCGAGGGTCCATCTCCACTCTAATCTAGGAAACCCCGGCATGCTTTAAGTTACAGTGTTGGCATGATAATCCAAGATAACATGATACGGGGACAATCAATCCATGCCAAGCATGACCACAAAATCCATCATGTTCAATAACAAATGATCAATTATAGTATCAAAACCATTAACAAAAACAAGACGGGTACACGCAATCAATTACTATGGGATCTCCAACCGGTGTAGAAACCAAAATAGGAATATCAAGAGAATAACGGGGCATACTCAAATGTGAAGCAAAATATTAAGACACATAAGAATATGTAGAAACCGAATAAAAAACACGGAGGCATATCTATGATAGACTGAGATAATACCTGTAATAATTGCATCAGATGACTCTGCCTTGGGATGATTCAAAAATGCATAACAATAAGGCTAAGCACCACCAACCTATCCTCTACCTCTAGGATGACCTCTCACTGACTGGTCTCCACCTCTAACTGACTAATCACCACCTCGGACTACCTGACCCCCGCCTCTAGCTGGCTGACGGGTGGTGGAGCAACCAATACTAGAATCATGACACGAGTAACCTGCTATGAAATGATTCACTAAATCCTAGGATAGTACTTCCAAAATGGCTTGTATCTCCACAGTCAAATCATTCTCTCGGGTGATGTGGCTGATGAATCTTAGACAGAGCCTAGCGACCCAAATAACCATTGTAATAGCTCTAAATAGGTGGTAAACTAATGAGATCTAAAGGTGCAATGAATGTTAGCTTCTTAGAATGAGAACCATAAGCACCGTGGCTACCTGATATACCGTGTGTGTCCTATAGACGAGGAACCCCTACCTCTAGACGAGGCACCATTGAATCCTCCAAAATGATACAGCCTCGTATTAGTGGCCTTCCCCTTCACCTGGCCTTAAATGCGCTCAATCCTCCTGGCGATCCCCACTATCTAGTAAAATAAATCTCGGTCTCAACCTCTCCGACCACTTGAAGTCTAATGCTAATGTAAGATCCTAGATGAACCTCTACACCTTCTCCAGGATCAGAATAGCTGCATGGCAAGATCAATACGCAAGCATAGTCTTATATTGAGTAACTATCATGCTACCTTCTTGAAGGCGCTCGAAGTGACTGCACAACTTTTCTATTTGAGTGAAGGGGATAAACTTCTCCAAGAATAATTACGAAGACTGAGCCTCACATGAGAGGAGGTGATCTCGCTGGCATGGCCTTCTAGTAAACCTGCCGCTACCTCTTGGCGAAACATTGCACCTGAAAGAAATTAAAATCAACCCTGTTGGACTCCACTATCCCAAGGTTGTGCAAAAACTCATGGCAACGATTCAAGAAGTCCTAGACATCGTCGAAAGGTTCATCACTAAAGTGAGGAGGATAAAACTTGGTGAACCTATCTAAGCTCTTCAGCTCATTAGCTAACATCGCAACCCGAACCGCCCCAACTGGTAGAACTCCTGGGGTCTGGTAACCTTGAGCCATCTACAATAAAGTATGAGTATGAGATGAACTGACAGGTCATTTATAGCTTTAACCCATCATTCTGTACTTTTAAGCCTAAAAATCTCTATTTAGAATTCCTCAATTTGCGTGCATACTCTGTGACTTTTTTCGGAAGATTTTTATGTAAAAATTGACTAAAATATGAAATTGTATCTTAAAACTCATCTGAGTTGACTTCGATAAATGTATTGACCACACGGACCTATATATCAGTGTTCTGACGGTCCCGGTGGGTTCGTATCTTGATTTGTGACTTGGGCGTATGCTTGAAAACGAATTTGGAAGTCCCTGGCATGAATTATTATATTGTTGAATGTTTGAAGTTTAAAGGTTTAAAGAAATTTCAAGTTTGATCATAGTTTGACTTTGTTTCTACCGGGTCTGGATTTGAGTTCCGAAACTTGGTATAAGTTCATTACTATATTTATGACTGGTCTGCAAAATTTGGTGCAAGACGAAGTTGATTTAACGTAATTCGGACGTCTGGTTGAAAAGTTTCGTATTCTGATTCATATTTCTAGGTGTTATTTCAGCGTTTTGATCACGCGAGCGAGTTCGTATGAGGTTCTTGGACTTGTGTGCCTATTTGGTTTAGAGCCCCGAGGGCTCGGGTGATTTTTGCTACTGCTGGTTTCTAATGCGTGCTTCTTCGCAGTTACGAAGATACCCCCGCGATCGTGAAGAGTTGTTGGGACTGGGGTAGATTTTCTTAGTTGCGAACGTGAGAACTGGTTCGTGAACTGGAGCGATAGGGGATTTACCCTTCGTGAATAAGACCAGTTTCTAGCGAACGCGTAGGCCTTGGACTTGGGAAGGGGGTTCAGTGTTTTACTCTACGCGAACGCGAAGGCCTGGAGGGGAGAAGACTTCACGAACGTGTGTGTGAACTTGCGAACATGTAGGCCATTTGGGCCGCTGTGTATTCTGATCGTGGAAGGCCCTTTGCAAACACAAAGAAGGCCTGACGCCCAGACATTAAAATATTTCAAATACAGATTTCGCCCATTTTTCACCATCTTTCCATTTAAGCTTGTCCTAGATGCGATTTGGAGGAGAAATTTCATCACCCTTTCATAGATTAGTGTACTTTACCTTATTTGTTTCCATTTCCATCATCACTTATTAATTTCTAGCATTAATCATTTTTACATGGTAGGAAAGTAGGGATTTGGGAAGAATTGAGGGTTTTTGCAAATTCGGGATTTAGACATCTATTTAGGGTCGTATTTCAAAACTAATTACATAATCGGGATAGGGGCGGAATGGGTAAATGGGGTTTTGTCTGAATCTCGGGTTGTGACTAAGCATGCCCCAGGTTGACTTTTTGGGAAAAATGTAAAATCTTAACTTTATGTATTGTAAGTTAATTCCCTAACATTATTTGATGTTATTGATCGAATTTGGTTAGATTCGATTTGTTTGAAGGCGAATTCTAGAGGAAAGGCCCTGGAAGAGCTCTGAGTTGATTGCAGAGTGAGGTAAGTGTTGGTTTAACCTTGATTTTAGGGAATTAGGAACCCTTGAGCTATGTGCTATGTGAAATTTCTATGTATGTGGCGTATATGCGAGGTGACGAGTGTATATATGTCGTCAAAGTACTTGTTTCCCTGCTTTCCCGTATTTCATTAAATGTTGCATTCCATGTCTTAATTGTTACATGCTTTAAATGATTCTCATGCCTTTATTTGCTACTTGTCATTTATTATTCCCATGTTAAAAATGATAAATTCTACCATGCTTCCTTGATTAACAACTACTTTCCTTAATTGACTTACTTGTATCCTTTAGTTGTTATTTATTTGACTTGTCTTACTGCTTAATATTAGTTAAAGTGAATTTTCAATTTGGCACGAGACTTTCCTTTTTGTTTCGACTTCATATTTGTTAATCGTAGATATTCTTGTGATTTGAGTTGTTAAATTAATTGCACTTATTGATTTATTTATATTGTTATCGTGGAATCGGGTTACGCACCACAATAATGGAAATAAAGGTGGATTGATTTAGTCAAATAAGGGTGAATTTATTGATATGGTGGGATCGGGTTGCACATGACAACATGTGAAATAAGGGTGGATTGATATGCTGAAATAAGGGTGAATAATGATATTGACTTTGATTATATGGTGGGATCGGGTTGCGCCTCGCAATAGTTTATATTTTTTCTATTCCTTGTTGTATTGTTTGGATTCGGTACTTTCGTACGAAACTCTAAGGATTGGTATTGCTGGTAGTTACTGGTTTTCTTTGAGGATTGACTTATTTACATGAGTTAATTGCTATATTTTGTTTCTCTGTTTTCTTTTCCTGTCATTATTTTTATACTGCGTACAAGTTATTGTAAGTTACCCACCTTAACCTCATCACTTCTTCATCGAGGTTACGCTCGATACATATATAATACATGGGGTCGGTTGTACTCATACTACACTCTGCACTTCTTGTGCATACTATGGAGTCGGTCCCAACGACAGTCAGTAGATTGTTCGAGTTGACTTCAATGCAGAGACTTGATGTACAGATGCTCGGCGCTTGAAGGGAAGTCCCCTTCTTCTTTATTTAGCTGCGTATGTTCATTCAGACCTTTATCTGTATCATTCTAGTAGCTCCTGCACTTGTGACATTAGATTCGAGGTTGCATTAGATATTTCAGTTTTTATGGTTTTCCGCTCTTTACCTTAGATTTATTTTAGTTATTTCGTCTTCTTCTTTATTATTATTTAATATGAAATGTTAAAAATTGATAATCTATTCTAATGTTGGCTTGCCTAGCGAGATAAATTTTAAGAGCTCTCACGGTCCCGAGGCTGGTATTTTCGGGTTGTGACAGAGTAGCAGGAGTTTGAACCCTTCCTATGGCTTGGGAAATGGTTGGTGCCACAAGAAACTGATGTGACGCAGAGATGCGACACTTTAGACACTCATTTCATAGACTTTAGCGTACCTTTTAAACCATTTTGAGTCGTTTCTTATCTAATTTTTGTTGTTTTGTAGGAAATCAAACTTGAAGAGCTAAGAACATGAAAAAGATGTCAAAAACCTTGAAGAAGTTAGTTTTGCGGCTGATCTACGAGTGCAGAATAACTATGCGAGTCGCACTTCTATCGCAGATGGTATCAGGCCTGCCCAGTTTTAAGATTTACAAATGCGGTTCAATATGTGATCTCATAACTGATGTGCGGACTGCAAAATTGTTGCACAATTGCTAGAGGAATTCCTAGTTATCCAAAAAGATGAATTTGCGATCCATTATGCGGACCATGGAATCATCATGCTAACCGCATAACTGATATGCAATGGAAATATGGAAGCGCCGAACATAAAATATGTGGTTTTGCAACAAATGTGCGGACCGTGGATCACATTCGTTGTCCATTCTGCGATCGCAAACTCTCGTGTAGGGCTATATTTGTCACATTTTGCCTGCTTCTTTTGGGCCATTATAAATAAAATAACTAGGGTTTTTTTGGGACATCTTTTCTGAAAAGGCCCTACATTGAGAGTATTGAATACTACATTTCTTTTGGAGATTTTTGGATAGATTCCAACATTTTGTCTTCATTGTGTGATCTTTCCTGAATTTCTTTAATGCTTTGTTGTTGTATTTTAGTATGAGTAGCTAACTTTAAATACTAAGATTGTTGACCCAAAGTAGGTGTAATATTAATGGGTGTTTACTATTGAATATATGTATAATGGGTTGTTGATTTCTATTCATTTCTCATGCTTTATTTATGGTTGGCGGTCGCAAACATTAACTAGCGTCATTTTACTTTATCTTTCACTTGAAAAAGTGGGTTAGGGTTTGTTAAAAATTAATAGCAACAACTCGAGTCTTTAAACCTCATTTAATATAATCTATTAGGAATAAGTGGGTTATACTTGGCATAAATTGGTTGTTCTTAATTGTAACTCTTTTATATTTGGAGAAATCATAAAAGGGGAAATTCTACATAACTATTAAAACATATTTGATAGTCATTTATAAAACATTTGCATATCGAAGGACTTCCCATTAGAAATATATCATATTAACACTGATAGCATTACATTCAATGAAAGGGACACAACCTTGGTTTCTTAATCCAATTAATCAATTCTCTTAACAACATAGCTTTTCTTTATAATTCACAATTACAAAACTATTTCCAAACTAACGGAGAAATATTACGGCTTTGTCCAAGTGACATACTATTCAAGTAATCTTTTTACACCTACTCCATGTGGGATTCAACCTAACCTAGTTTGGTTATTATATTTGACATCGAATGCCTTATACCATTTATATAGGTGTAATTTAAGCATATCAAAATTTCGTGCCGTTACCGAAAAATATGGTTTTGAAATTAATAACTAATATTTGCTTTACTTTACGTCTTTTTCTATTCCATCACACTTTTCTTGTTCTGTTTGGTGTCACTAGGAAAGCATGGGCGAGACGGAGAATGTGTTTTCGGATATGGATGAGTATGCTGATGATTCAAATTCCATTTTCCCTCTTAGAGTTAAGACAACTAACTTAAAAGTGAAACATAGTCTAATCCAAATGCTAAAGGCAAAGTGGTTCTACCGACAATGATCCATGTCATGCCCCAAAAATCGAGGAGTGCAGCCGGCACTGAACCGAGTAAACCCAACTGAGCAAGCTTGTTAGGTTTCATTCTACCCAAACTAATTCCAGAATAAAGAGGAGCTGAACTCCATTAGTCATACTTTGTAAATATTTCCTTAACAACTTCCATTTTGTTTCCATTAGCAGTTTTAACCATAATATCCAAAAATTTACAATTTTTATATATATGATGGAAAAAATCCAAATACCAATATCAAACACCACTCACAACCTGTTTATGGAGCCTCTAAATACAACTGAAGACTAATACGGAAATGCCGGTAACAAGGCATACCTCAGAAAAAACAAAGTACATGATAAACAAATGATACAGGACCCCAAAAGGAAGTGGGATTCACCAAGTCGGCTGAAAAGAGGATACACCACAGCTTCGACCAAATCTAACTGCTATGGAACCACCTACATCCATTTAAAGATGTAGCATCACAGGCAAAAGGGACGTTAGTACTGTCGAATAGTACTAGTATGAAGAACTAAATGCTAACCTTAATAGAAAGAAAAATGAAACACATAAAAAGGGAAACAATCAAGTTGTACAATAAAATCTTCAAACAAACACTATAACATCAAGTAGATGACCACATAAGATCTCGGTTCACTTTTCATCGTAATATTAATGCCATGTGCCACAATACAACCGTGTTCTTACACAGAGTCCGATCTCGTCCCGATCGGCTAAGTGTCACGCCGTAAAATTGAGGGACGAGACCGGTGCCTAACCGAATGAACCCGGTCAAGCGAACCTGATTTTCCTTTACTACCCCATGTGATACTACCATACATGAATTACATAAAACAGCGAAATATGTTTAAAAAGGGGGTGATTACCATAATCAGTTCAATCCTTTTTTTTCCTAATATTACATTATCAAATTAGTTTTCCCATTACATACAAAATAGATACCACGCCTCTAATACGGACCATTACAACCACTGCCCAAATGTACACATATACACCCACATAATGTCTACGGAGCCTGTAGAGTGTTTAAGAATTTATACGATATTTGCCGGTGACAAGTCCTCGGCTATACCTTACAATACGCAATATACTCAAAAGAGGTAGCAAGGATTACGAATGGCCCGGAGAAGAAGGGGCTCACCAGAACAGCTGGAAGGGGGATGAGGAGAAGACACCACTAACGGCGAGCTGAGCTACCTGCTATGGAATCACCTACATCCATATAAAAGATGTAGCGCCCCCACCAAAAGGGATGTTAGTACTGTGGAATAGTACTAGTATGTATACACAAACTTTATCCCAAGTACAATCAAACAGTGCACAATTAAGAGACAGTAATAGAATAAAATTAATCCAAGTACGTGGAATGAAACAACCATAATCAAACAAGTTTCACAATCTCTCCCTTTTTCTCTTTCAACATCATCATATTCAAGAACCCATGGTTTTTTATTTCAATAGTGATATCGATCACATTCCATCCTTATTACCTCGGCCACCCTTATCACCACAACCCATCAACCTTATTACTTCATATTGCGGCGCGCAACCCGACCCTGCCTAACAATTTAAATTCATAACAACAACCACAAATAAATACATCACAAAAATCTTCATTTCAAGGAACACAAGTTCGTATCAACAAGTCATTTAATATGGGCCCAAAGCCCCATAACATTTATCAAGTAGGAGGTACCTTGAACCGATACTGCCACATTTTCTCAACTTAGTTACTTTGATTCACAATACTCTTTTCGTTATTTTTCATGTATGGCTTTCGACTATTTCAGATATTCCCACATTTAAACACATTATCAACCTTTCGTTCATTTGCTCATCAATCACTTTTTTAACAACTTCATAAAACACAGTAGCATGACAATCAATTGGGAAGAATCAACGAATGAAGTTTCACGTCTTAGAACGTTTGAACAGACAATCACACATTTCCAAATAAGGTGCACGTACCACACATTCGAACCCAACAAGGGGATTCTACGAAGGTTAAAGTTAGCCATACATACCTCAAAAAGCTTTTCCTTAGGTTTATACAATACACCAACACCTCTAGGCATAATAATCTATAAGGAGATAGCGGAAATTGATTAATAATTAGGAAGATGACAATGGTATAACTCTCTTATGAATTTCATCAAATACCTAGCATGTGAAGTAGAATACAAGGTTTAGAAATGGCAATCTCTACTTCCTTCACCCAATTTTTAGCATGAACTACCCAAATTAGTTCTTTGATAACACATACTACAACTTAGTCCCACATGCATGGCCTATTTCTAACCCCACCACATATTTGAACCCTTAGCCTCTTGAATGAAATTTTGGAAGTAGGACTTACCCGGATGGAGGACAATCTAAGGTTATCTTCCTTGATTCTTGAAGGTTTGAGCAAGATTTGGGTGATTATGAAGTTGGACCGCTTCTTTCTCTCTCTATATGCTCTCATCTCTCTCTAAAATCAGTAGAAAAATGACCCAAATGAAGCCCCTAAACCTATTTATGAAAATGGGGTCGGGTTCCAAAAATAGGAAAAATAAACCTTCGGAACAGGGTCTGCGATCGCATAATGGATCGCAGAACAAACATGCGGGTCGCATAGTGGATCGCAAAATAGTTGCCTAAACTGGGCAACACTGGCCCAGTCTGCGACCTGATCTGCGATCGCAGAGTCAACATGCGACATGAAATGCGATCGCAGATTTGACACAAGATCGCATTTTTCCAGCCTTTGGTAATTTGACCATAACTTTGTGTAGAAATGTCCAAATGACGAACCGTTTGAAGTGTTGAAAACTAAACTCAAAGAAATTTCATTTGATAGGTTATTCATCACATAATACCTTATATATATTTATAAATGCTCGTTCAAAGTGTGGACTAGTGCAAGTACCTTTGGAATTTTAGCTTATTATGAAATTTTCCCACTTGGCTTGGACTCAGGCCTCTCCTTGGACCGTACCTTACTTATTATATGACTCATACACCTATTAACCACATCCAATTCATTTAAATCATATTTAAAGCACATAAAATATTATAATTAGTCTACTAGACACCCCGAATCCTATATTTCTTAGCAAAATTTTTCGAGGTGTTACATTCTCCCCTGCTTATGATCATTTAGCCTCGAATGAGAGGTAGAACCTGAACCAAACACCTAACATAACATTTCTCTTTTCTATCCCACCTCAAGTCACTAAATTTTGACTAACTCCCAAATTTTTCCGAAATTTCGGCAGCATCTCTTTTGTAACTAGGCATATCCACCTGTCAGAGAATCACCCAAAACCATACTAAAAACTTATCAATAACTTGACAAAGTATCACAATGTATATACCCATAACACTAATTCTCAACATCACAAGAACTACATCATCATAATGACACCTGAACATGGACTGCACATTTCAGATAATAACATCTATAAGGCACTTTTCAAGTCAAAACTAATTGATATACAACCAAGCGAAAACATTTTCCTCTCACGACACTTTCGGCCTTCAAGGTTGCCTCCTAGGCTTACAAGATTTGTCATAGCACACTCACGGAAGCAATCCCAATCCCTAAACTTACCTAACAAGGATGAAAGTTAGACACCTCACATGAGTTAACTATCCATTAACTTTACCTTTAATTATTTTCACTGTACAATTTACATTCCACCGGACATTAGGATTCATGGTAACAAAAACCACCCAAAATTTCATCCCATGGAATCATACCATCAAGAATATCATTTCATAGTAACCAAACAATCATGTGTTCATAATAGTCCCTACCAGCCATTCATGTAATCACAAAGGTGTTCATGGACAGGAATATAATTTCATTTCAATCAACAATCCATATGAAGTCAATCCACAATGATTCTTGCCAATAATGCATCATATAGGATATTATCATGATCATATAATTCAATCAAACCAATTCACACCCTTCTTTATCACTACCTTCTTAGACATAAACATATGAAAGTACAAAGTACACGAGGAACAGTTACGGGGAACATCATTCTCCTAGGAACTGAGTGAGTAGAAAGCCACATAATCTCATCAAATCCAACTGATTTAAGACTTTTAAAAAGGGGACACACTTTGGTTTGAAATAATGGAAATTTAAGCTTGAGATTTTAAGGAAAATCATTACTTTTGGAAACCATTAGACAAGCCCTTGTAGCCCTAAAAAATCGTCAACAATGGCGAGAAAGTGCTTACAATCATTACGAGCTAGGGTGGAATAAGGCCTCGAAGTGACCATATGAATGACTACGAAAGGGTGAGAAGTCTTGATGAACTTATTAGAGAAGAGTAACCTAAGTTACCAAGTCACATGAACAAGCAGGGCAGGTAGATGATCGTTTAGGAGAAGGTCTCACAAGGAGTGCGAGCAACACCTTTTTATCATAACAAAAGGAACATATTCCGACCCTCGATGCGATAAAGCATAAAATTAGATTCACAAGGAGAGCTTATAGAAGTGACCTTTACATTGTAACCATTAGGGAATGTGATAATATAAGGGATTACGTGGACCTTTACGTTTTTGAAAGAAGATCTCCTCATATAGTCACTCTACTTCACAATAAAGCACTGCAACACACTCTACACAACTAGTTATTACCAACAAAATTGGGAGACGCTATAATACTTGGCCGAGAGAAAGGCTTGACATATGAATGTGTTACTAGGGGTATTGTTACATCTGCCCCATTTTTTGGATTCAGCAAAATTGGTACAGAATTTGGGTGGATTAGTATTAGTAAAAGAAATTGTAATTCTAGATACTAGGGACACAATTATGCTCTTTCTTCAGTCCTCAAAATTGGAACCGAGAAATGGGTCATCAACTAGGGAAAAACCGGGTATGTCAGTTGGACTATCAAAAAGGGAACTTGAGGTTTTAGGAGTAAACTCAATAGAATCACGGCTAGGGGGGACCACTACAAACATAAAAATCAATTGGATTCGTAGCAACATGGAGAAATTAATATAAAACGACACTTAAACAAGTATTATTCAATATACAGTAGGATCGAGAAATGCTCGTCTTCCTTATAACCAAAAGAAGAACAACCTTCAAGAATAAGATGAACAAGAATAAGTAGCACGATCCAGCTACAAGGAGGCTCGACGGACCCTAGCTTCGATGGAGATTTAATAATGTTTAAAAGTAATTGAGCAGACCAATTTCAAAAAATAACTTGTCGGAGAAGAGAGAAAATTCCCGCCAAGCAAAATAAAAATTTAGTTGATTCAGACCACTAGGCCAAAATGGAAGCCTTAACAAAGATAGAGTGAGGGCACAACCATACTAGAGGTGATGATGAAACAAAGCAAGATCTTTACCCATATCAATATTCAGATCGAAACAATAACCCAAAGAAAAGGGTCAAGAAAAGATATCTTTTTATTTTGTGCGAAAATTTGATAATGGTTCATCCCTTCATTCGATGAGAAATTCTTCGGGTATAGTCCCTTGTTAGAGTTTAGAAAGGACTTTTGGAAATGGTAATTCTATAGCTACAACTAAATTCAAGGACATGATTATAGAGTTCGATATCATAAAAGATTGCATATAAGAAAATTCGCGGTATAGTGAATTTCAAGAAATATTGGATCTCGTTCAAAGAGTAGGTGCATGCAATGGTTTGTGACTCAACATTTATTAAGACCATGCCTATGAAAGTTCTTCAATATGGATGTACATATACAACAAGAGTACGTTGGTACCATACCGTTATACTATAGGGTTTGGTGGTGCAGGGACATCAATAGGGACAAGGGCACTCCCCTCTTAGCGATAGGGTCTACCAACCCCTCCACAACTCAATATTTTCTCCTAACAAGCCCTTGGGAAATCCCTTCAGAGTCAATGGTGGGATCAATCCCTCCTCATGGATTAAAACATGCGGATTATAGTATCATGATTATTCATTTTGAGAGTAAAGCTTGGAGAGAAAGCTAACTCCCTAACTTGAGCTCTATCGCACGATTGGAGTATCAAAGAAGGGTGAAGTTCCTAAATGTCCATGTAGCCCCCTAATTATAGACGTGGTCGACAACACACCAATAAGAAGGGCTCTACTAGACACGGCTACGAGACATCCTAGGATACCTATAAAACCTGAGGCTCTGATACCAAGTTTGTCACGCCCCAAACTGAATGAACCCGGTTAAGCGAACCTGATTTTCCTTTCCTACCCCACATGATACTACCGTGCATGGATTACATAAAAGAGCGAAATAGGTTTAAAAAGGGGGTGATTACCATAATCAGTTCAATTCTTTTTTTTTCCTCATATTACATTATCAAATTAGTTTTCCCATTACATACAAAAGAGATACCACGCCTCTAATACGGACCATTACAACCACTGCCCAAATGTACACATATCACCCACATAATGTCTACGGAGCCTGTAGAGTGTTTAAGAATTTATACGATACTTGCCGGCGACAAGGCCCCCGCTATACCTTACAATATGCAATATACTCAAAAGAGGTAGCAAGGATTACGCATGGCCCCGAGAGGAAGGGGGATTAGAAGAAGACACCACTAACGGCGAGCTGAGCTACCTGCTATGGAATCACCTACATCCATATAAAAGATGTAGCGCCCCCGACAAAAGGGACGTCAGTACTGTGGAATAGTACTAGTATGTATACACAAACTTTATCCAAAGTACAATCAAACAGTGCCCAATTAAAATACAGTAATAGAATCAAACTAATCCAAGTACGTGGAAAGAAACAACCATAATCAAACAAGTTTCACAATCTCTCCCTTTTTCCCTTTCAACATCATCATATTCAAAAACCCATGGTTTTTCATTTCAATAGTGATATCGATCACATTCCATCCTTATTACCTCGGCCACACTTATTACCTCGGCCAACCTTATCACCACAACCCATCATACTTATTACTTCGTGTTGCGACGCGCAACCCGACCCTGCCTGACAATTTAAATTCATAAAACCAACCACAAACAAATACATCAAAAAAATCTTCATTTCAAGGAACACAAGTTCGTATCAACAACTCATTTAATATGGGCCCAAAGCCCCCACAACATTTATCAGGTAGGAGGTTCCCCGAACTGGTACTGCCACATTTTCTCAACTTAGTTACTTTGATTCACAATATTCTTTTCGTTATTTTTCATGTATGGCTTTCAACTATTTCAGATATTTCCACATTTAAACACATTATCAACCTTTCGTTCATTTGCTCATCAATCCCTTTTTTTACTTCATACAACACAGTAGCATGACAATCAATTGGGAAGAATCAACAAATGAAGTATCACGTCTTAGCACGTTTGAACAGACAATCACACATTTCCAAATAAGGTGCACGTACCACACATTCGAACCCAACAAGGGGATTCTACGAAGGTTAAAGTTAGCCATACATACCTCAAAAAGCTTTTCCTTAGGTTTATACAATACACCAAGACCTCTAGCCATGAAAATCTATAAGAGATAGCAGAAGTTGATTAATAATTAGGAAGAATACCCATGGTATAACTCTCTTATGAATTTCATCAAACACCTAGCATGTGAAGTAGACTACAAGGTTTAGAAATGGAAATCTCTTATTCCTTCACCCAATTTTTAGCATGAACTACCCAAATTAGTTCTTTGATAACACATACTACAAATTAGTCCCACATGCATGGCCTATTTTTAACCCCCACCACATATTTGAACCCTTAACCTCTTGAATGAAATTTTGGAAGTAGGACTTACCCGGATGGAGGACAATCTAAGGTTATCTTCCTTGATTCTTGAAGGCTTGAGCAAGATTTGGGTGATTATGAAGTTGGGCCCCTTATTTCTCTCTCTATATTCTCTCATCTCTCTCTAAAATCAGTAAAAAAAATGACCCCAAATTAAGCCCCTAAACCTATTTATGAAAATGGGGCCGGGTTATAAAAATAAGAAAAATAAAACTCCGGAACAGGGTCAGCGATCGCATAATGGATCGCAGAACAAACATGTGGGTCGCATAGTGGATCGCAAAATAGCTGCCCAAAACTGGGCAACACTTGCCCAGTCTGCGACCTGATCTTCGATCGCAGAGTCAACATGCGACATGAAATGCGATCGCAGATTTGACACAGGATTGCATTTTTCCAGCCTTCGGTAATTTGACCATAACTTTGTGTAGAAATGTCCAAATGACAAACGGTTTGAAGTGTTGAAAACTATACTCAAAGACCTTTCATCTGATTGGTTATTCATCACACAATACCTTATATATGTTTAGATATGCGCGTTCAAAGTGTGGACTAGTGCAAGTACCTTTGGAATTTTAGCTTATTATGAAATTTTCCCACTTGGCTTGGACTTAGGCCTCTCCTTGGACCCTACCTTACTTATTGTATGAATCATACACTTATTAACCACATACAATAAATTTACATCATATTTAAAGCACATAAAATATTATAATTAGTCTACCTGACACCCCGAATCTTATATTGCTTAGCAAAATTTTCCGGGGTTTTACACTAATCCATCTCATCTGAGACATCAATATTCACAATTTCATCCACAATACCACTGTATTCTTACATGGAGCCCGTTCTCAGTCCGATCGGCTGAACTCTCTCATTTGAGACATCAACCATATTCATGATTTCATCCACAATACCACCGTGTTCTTACACTGAGTCTGAACTCAGCCGGATCGGCTAAGCCATCTCATTTGAGACATCGTCCATACAATCAATCATCTCACTTTACATTTCCTTCCCATATTTTGGTACATTGGCACGAGGGATTGATTTATTAAATCGTTCTTAGCTCTTGGTCATAATTTACATTTTCAAGTTAACCCATTTTTCATATTTGACATCATTATCACATCAATAAGATCTATCATGTAAGGCACATTCACACATAAGGAAGAAGGCTTGGAAAATATTGAGCACACATAGGCTTTTCCTACAATTGGCATATCAACCATCATTTGATTCTTAACATGAATCCTCAACCTTTCTCAACACAAATTCCTCATTCCAAACACATTTAAATAGCATGATAACATGATAACATTTAGAACAATTATTGAACATGAATCTTTCAACACGACATATTAAGGCAGCCAATTCTAGCATGATCAAGTCAGGAACTTACATCAAATAGTCGGACGCCGGGGGTTCGATTCTAAAAAGAACGGAGTTTAGCCATACATACCTCAATTGAGCTTTTAAGAAAATTTTACTTTTAGAAGTCATTTTAAGACAGTTGAGTCGAGGATCATTTTGTAATTTGTTTCATATATTTCTTCATTTCATAGGTATCACTAGACACAATTATAAACGTTGTCCACATTCTATTTTCCCAGTTCATTAAATTCATTTTCAAACATCTTTATAGTTTATCAACCACTAGACGCATTCAATCAAGACACTTGGTACTCATACAAGCGGTTAGATTATTACGTATATCGAGTTTTCCCTACCTAATCGGTATACCAGTTTTCATTTAAATCACAAATCAAAGCCATACCATTTTAATAGGCAACCCATACTTTAAACATCTATCGTTCAATATAAGGCTCGTTCGGGATGATCAAGTTTATGAGTTTATAGGGGATAACCCGGAACATAAAAATTAGGGATTTTTAGCCGGTCATACTTAAACTTACGAAAACATTATGGAATTCAATTCCGGGAGAGAATGTTTAGTCCACATACCTTTTTTGAGCTTTCCTTAAGTTCCTACAACGCACCAACACTTCTAGCAATAATAATCTACAGGAAGACAGCGAAAATCAATCAATAATTAGAAAGATTTCCCATGGTGCAACTCTCTTAGGAATTCCATCAAACACCTAACATGTGAAATAGACTACAAGGTTCTATAATGGAAATTCCTTCTTCCATCAACCAATTTCAACAAGAACAACCCAAAATAGTTCTTTAATCCTACATACTATAGCTTAGTGTCACATGCATGGCTTATTTCTGACCCCACAATATATTATTTAACTCATAATCTCTTATATGAAATCTTAGAAGTAGGACTTACGGGAAGGATAGTGAGACAGGGATTAGCTTCCTTGATTCTTGAGAATTTGTGCAAGATTGGATGATTAGGATGTTAGGTTCCTCATTCCCTCTCTGAAATTGTAACGACCCGGTCGGTCGTTCCGTGAGCTTAGCCTTGTTATTCCTATTTCTGCCTCGTCATGCATTGCTTATTCTGTTTATGATGTTTTGGGTTCGATTGGTTCGGGTTCGGAATGGTCGTTGTGAATATTGAGACACTTAGACTCTTAAATTGGCCTAATAGTTGGAAAAAAGTCATCTGGGAGTTGACTTTTGATAAACGACCTCAAAATATAGATTTTATGGCTCGGATAGCTTCGTTAGGTTATTTGGGACTTAGGAGTGTGTTCGGAATATGGTTTTCAGGTCGCGTGTAGAAATTAGGCTTGAATTGGCGAAAGTCAGTTTTTGGCGATTTTCGGTCGACAGTGGAAAATAGGTTATCGGAGTCGGAATGGAATTTCGGGAGTTGGAACAGGTTCATAGTGTCATTTTGGATGTGTTTGTATATTTCCATGTCATTCGGATGTGTTTTGGTTAGTTTTGGCATCGTTGGTGATTTTCAGAAGTTTTAGGAATCTTAGGCTTGAATCATGGGTTGAATTGGAGTTTCGATGTTATTTTGGGTATTCCGAGGTTTTGATCAAGTCTGGGTGATCATATATGACTTGTTTGTATTTCTGGTTGGGATCCCGAGGGGCTCGTGTTGATTTCGGATAGCCATCGGGGGATTTTAAGTTGGAAAATAGCAATTGATGATGATGGTGCTGATGTTACCGCACCGGCGAATAAGGGACCGCAGGTGCGGGCCCGCAAAAACGGACGAATCATCGCATGTGCGGCTTATTGTGGGTTGGAGGAGTTCCGTATGTGCGAGGTTTTACCGCACTTGCGAAGCCGCAAATGCGAAAGTTTGAGAGCAGGCGCAGAGGCTGGGCTTCTAATAGTTTTCCGTAGGTGAGAACCTGGGACCGTGGGTGCAGGTCCTCAGGTGCGCGTATGTGGCCGCAGGTGCAGAATCACTGGATATGAGGGTATAAACTCCAGCATTCGAGATTTTTAGCCATTTCTTCAATATTTCATCCGGGATTAAGCTTTGGGAGAGGGTTTTGAAGGAGGAAATCAAGAGGACTTCGTTGCGATAATATATTTGAACCTAAAACTCGCTTCCATGTGATTTTTGGACTGAAATAGGGTAAAATTTAGGGGAAAATCAGTGTGTAAATTGGGGAAAAGAGAAGAAAGTTTGAGAATTTCTTTTGATGATTTGAGTGGGCATTATAGGTCGGATTTTGGTGCTGTTGGTATGTATAGACTCGTGAGGGAATAAGGATTCTATAGTTTTGTGATTTGTATTGAATTCTGAGACGTGGTCGCGGGGGCCGAGTTGGGCCAACTTTGGGATTTGTGCCCAATTGTGATAATTTTCGAATGGGTTTCGTCTTCCTAGAATATTTTGATGTTATTAATCTGATTTTGATAGACTCTAAGCATTTGGGAGCCGATTCGAGGGGCAAGAGCATCGCAGAATAGTTTTCGGGCTGGTTTGAGGTAAGTAACGATTGTAAATCTAGAACTGAGGGTAGGTAACCCCAATATTTCATATTGTTTTGATAAATGAGGTGACTCACATGCTAGGTGACGAGCGTGTGGACATGCACCAATATGAATTTGTGACTTGGTCCGTCCCGTAGCAACTTTAAGTCGCATAATTGATTTGAAATCGTATGATATCATGTACTTTTGAAGTTTACATTATATTATTGGGTTGTATGCCATGTTTGGGGTCTTGTGCCGAACAATTTAGACCCTCAGGGGTATTTTCCACTATTGTCACACTATTTTTGATAGAAATTTATGAACTCAGTCATGTTTTATACATGTTGTTGTTATCACTATTAACACACTGTTTTGGAATACTGAGAGGTACTTGTCGCTGAGTCTCGTGAGTTGAGATGAGTCGCCCGAGTGTCTTGTGAGGATGACTAAGTGAGGCCGAGAGCTGAGTGGTGAGGATATTATATGGACCGGGCTACACGCTGCAGCAATATATATTATATGGATCGGGTTGCACGCCACAACAATATATATTATTTGGACTGGGTTGCACGCCGCAACAATATATATTATATTCATCGGGCTTCACGCTGCAACAATATATTATATGTATTGGGCTGCATGTCGCATCAATATATATATATATAATGGATCGGGCTGCACGCCGCAGCAATATAGCGCTTCGACTGTAGGAGCCTCTCCCAGAGTCTGTACACCCCCAGCGAGCGCAATCGACTATTATGGATCGGGCTGCATGCTGAAGCATATATTATATGGATCGGGCTGCACGCCGCAGCATATATCATATGGATCGGGCTTCATGCCGCAACATATATGATATGGATCGGGCTGCAAGCCGCAATTGTTATATACATATATATGGTATTTGTTGAGTGGGAGTGCTGAGTGTGAGCATTGGCCTATTAGAGTAGAGTATCGACTGATTGAGAGGCTTTATTGTGAATGACACCATGCCCGAGCGGCTGATATTTTTCGAAACTACAGTTTTCACTCATCATTACACTGAGCCTCAATTGAAAAATGTTGAACAAACGTTTATACGAATTATAAAATGGAAAATTGGAATTTTATGAAATATTCGGAATGTAGATTCCTCACTTGAGTATAATCACTTCTACTGTTGCTTATTATATGGTTTTTACATGATCTTTAAAAATGCTCGTCACTGCACTCAAGTCTTTAGTTATGGTTGTTACTTACTGTGTTGGCATACTCACGTTACTTCCGACACGTTATGTGCAGATTCAGGTACCGGGGCAGAGCGATAGTTGAGCTACCCTATTTGGAGCATTATTCTAAAATTGTGAGGTAGCTGCTCGGCGTCCGCAACCTACTCTTTCTCCTTCCTGCTCTGTCATTTTACTTTACTTCCCAGACTTATTGTAGTAGAGAATTTGTATTAGCCTATATCACTTCTTAGATGCTCAATTCGGTTGACTCCAGATGTTGGGGCTGTATTTAGACGTTCTGATCATTTTTATTGTTTGAAATGCTTAAAAGTGGAAATTATTATGAAACATAGGATAATTTATGTATCAAATGGGAACCTTATGATATTTTCAGTAAATTTGGCTAGCCTAGTACCACGATAGGCACCATCACGACCAGTTTAGATTTAGGGTCGTGACAAGTTGGTATTAGAGCCTAGGTTACATAGGGCTCACCAGCCATGAGCAAGTTTAGTAGAGGATCGGTACAGAGACGTCTGTACTTATCTTCGAGAGGCTACATAATCTTTAGGAGAATCTCACATTCTTGAATTCTTGTCGTGCAAATCCATTTTTCAGCCAAAAGCGTAACTCTTGAAATTCCTTGCATGTATCGAATGCTCACATGAGCGCTTGGTACCAGAGGTGCATCAACGACTTGTAATTTCCATCGGTGAGGTAAGATATGTGATTTTAGCATGTTGATAACGGGCCACTCTGGAGGACTTGAGGACAGATTTTATTCTGCGGCTTGAGTGATGAGATTTCGAGTGTGGTAGCCGTGCATTTGAGGACTTATATGTTCGTTTATGTCCTTATTGATGGGATTTTATGATTAGATGACTATGTGGTGAATGTGATTTGATGGTTAGATATATTCATATTGTTCGATTGTGACAAAGGGATTGGTTGGAAATGTTGCAAGAACTATTGGGTGTTTGATTTCAGTCTCGGTTTGGCATATGGCTTCGAGTTGTGAGTGTATTGGAAGACCTCTCATGTTGTTTAGTTGTGGAGTAAAGCCGATCTTTCTGTTGGGTTATGAGTTCATGGTGATGTCTTTTGGGCTGACCATTGCCCTAGTAGCGTTCATGTAGTTGATTAACAGTGTATTCCAGCCGTAATTATACTCATTTGTTATTGTATTCGTTGATGGCGTACCGGCGTATACGTGTAGCCAGGGGTAGCATACTTAGTATTTGAGGATGGAATTATAAGGATTAAGGGGGGAGAAGCTCTATGCAATGTTCTCTAAGTGTGAATTTTTTCTCAGTTCAGTAGCATTCTTGGGATACGTGGTGTCCAGCGAGGGTATCCATGTGGTCAGACGAGTGAGGGTAGAGCTTCCAGAACCTCTAGACTCCTTTGACCTCAGCTCTAGTGTTAGTTCTCCTATCATCTTCAGGTTCTTATACCACGTATCTTGATGCCTCGAGGTTAGGCATTGGTTGTGTTTTAATGCAGAATGGTGTAGTGACTGCGAAACAGTTATGATCTTCGGAAGTGTATAGAGAGTTATCAGTTTGAGGCTAAGCAGGCAGGGGTATCTCCTGCGAGTTGTCATGGGGTGTGTGATCCTTATGTTGTTCTATAGTAAGTTCTTTTCAACCAGTAAATGATAGATGTTGTAATTTGAGTTTAGATTGCTTATGGAAGTTGACATGACTATTACAATGGTGAATGCGAGATTTGCAGATGACTTGAGTTGTTAAACGGTTTGTGTTATTACGAGCTTGTGAAGGATTTAGTTGAAACTCACTGCAATACAATGGCAGTGATAGCGTATGGGCATTATGAGTTATTGTTTGTCTTGATCGTTGGCTTTGAGAAAATTGGGGGATTCTGTTAATGATAAGTTGATCGCACGATTATGTGTTGTATTGGTTTCAGTTCGAGGTATATTGGTGGATCAGTTATGAAGTGCAGATGTGGAGTCTGGGAATGACTCGAGTAATGGAAGTTCTTCGATACATGTTGTAATGTACTCTATGGGTAGGTGAATTCTATTGAATGATTGAGTTGTAATTGTAAGAGGTGTAGTGGGTGCAGTGTATGAATTTTCTTGTTGCTTTAAGTGTGTGGATTACTTTCCTAGTATGTTATTGTGAAAATTGGGTCAGGTCATTTTGTCTGCTTGATCGGTATAATCGAGGTTTGTGTAGAGTGGATGATTCTCGAGAATGGATCTGACAGACTAAAGGGTTAAATATAGCAATTGGGAATCTTCAAGGTATGTTTTGGGCTAGAACTGAGATTTACGTTAGAGGGTGTCAAGACTTGTGGAATTTCTACATTTTCATGGACTCTACATATCAGTATCAGAAAGGTGAAGGTAATGGCTTTAGATTAGCAGGAAGTCTCTTCAGTGTAAGTATTTTGAATGTGGTGCTTTTGGGGATATTTGAGAGAGTATTCAGCGGCTTGTGAGCCTCAGACGGTATGGTTTTATGCTTGGGTCTGTGGTGAGTCTGAGTTGAGAATTGCGGTATTATGGAAAGGAGAAGCATCAATTTGAAGGTAAGTCAGAAGGAACTTGGATAAATAGGACAACTTGGTAGTAGGTCGGATCGTCATGGTAAGGGATACAATTAGTTCTTTGGGTGTTCATGAGGTAATGAGTTTTTACAGGTGTTTCTTAGCAATGCTCTTGCGTTTTGGCGACCTGCGTAGCTTGGTTAAGCTAGAAGGATTCAATCCTGACGGTTTGGGGTTGTACAAATGGGATTCAGATAGTTCTTAATGGTTTCTACCACGGTTAGAGATGTATTTTTTTCTAGTGGCGTGAGGTACAGGTGATGTATAGTGATTTTTCTTCTAAATGGGAAGTTCTTGTCTAGCTGGGTGCGTAGTTTCTTGTGGCTCGGAAGGGATTATGAAGTTCTCATGTGTATCATAGGATGGAATGGCGTATGTGGTATGTTGTGTAGATCTGAGATTTGCATGTGTGAGGTCACGGTTTAGTTCTGGGAGGAAGGTCAAAATTATTAGGCAGCATTGACAGTTTCAGATGACTAGATAGATGATATCATTATTGGGTGGCTTGATGAGGGTATAGATATCAGAAAGGGCATGTGTGGAGTTAATGGTGCTTCATTGTTATAGTGACGCTCGCTTGTTGGATCGACTGCTGATATTCAGTGTTGCTTGGTGACACCGAAGGATTTTAGGGGTATCCCTCATGGGATGATCGAGTATTAGGGATGTGTTATGTATTCGAGCGGTGGAGTTGAGATCAGATATAGTAATTGGCGCGCTTCATGACTTTGAGACTGAGAGTTCTCATAAACATGTTATTTGGGCTTTATAGCGGGATTTGAGTAAGGTAAGTAATTGAGTATTGCGGGATTGAGATGTATTGGTTATGTTCTTTCTGATTCGTGTGGCATGGTATCGTCTGGTTCCCCCGTGGTTATGGAAATGCACTTTGAGTACTTGATGTCGAAATTTTCATGGTTTTTAATTTCGAGCGAGGTTAAGTAAAGGTATCCCGCTTTTGACCAGTGTTTGGATGGGATCCCGCTTTGTAGCGTAGTTAAGTAAAGGTATGATCCTTGGTGTCGGATTCGCGTATTGGTTTTACGATGTGTACCAGGCTCTTAGCGTGGTGTTAGGGTGGTACTTGTTGAGCTGGTAGGGATGGTCCTCTCGTGTGAATCTTTTATATAATTTGTTTACATTAGGATGTTGCTATTGAGTGCACGAGTTGCACAGATTACGACTTAATTGTATTGATGTTTCATTTCATCAGAGTGGTCGTGTTTGATGAGAAGAGGTCATTAGACCTCGAAAGAATACTGCCACAATTTACTACAGTATAGTTGGAAGGATAACATCGGATGTGAGCTTAGAAATCTACTATAATTACTGTCCGGGGGGGGGGNGGGGAGCTTCATGTCTGGATGATCGGACGAACGATTGCTAGTTTCTACGTGTTTTTTTCACCATCGGCAGTATATGGAAGTGTTAGAGCGAGGCATTTCTTGATAAGAGGATATGTGCCGATATAGGGTTGTCTTGAGAAGCTATTGTGATTAGGAGTTATCTCTATGGGTGTTTGAGTCATGCAGTATATTATGTGATTACATCTTGGGTTATGGATATGGCTTGATACAACGTGTTAAGATTTTTTCAGTTTATAGTTGTGGAATTTTGATCTTGTAAATTATTTCAGAGGTGCAAATTTGGTTCTAAGGTTTATGGTTCAGGATTGGATTTCAAAATTTGAACTGTGTTGTGCTATTGGACCTATATGGGATAGGGTGACGTGGGATCACCCCTGAGTATGTGCATGGTAGGTTACACATCAATTTTTGGTGGTGTTTGGAACAACTCTAGGCACGTTCGAGGACGAACGTATGTTTAAGTGGGAGCGAATGTAACGATCGGTCGGTCATTCCGTGAGATTAGCCCCGTTATTCATGTTTCTGCCTTGTCATGCATTACTTAGTCTATTTTGATGTGTTGGGGTCGGTTGGTTCGGGTTCGGAATGGTCGTGGTGAGAATTGAGACACTCAGTCTCTTAAATTAGCCTAATAGTTGAAAAAAGGTCAACTGGGAGTTGACTTATTGATAAACAACCTCGGAATGTAGATTTTATGGATAAGATAGCTTCGTTAGGTGATTTGGGACTTAAGAGTGTATTCGGAATGTAGTTTTGAGGTCCGGTGTAGAAATTAGGCTTGAATTGGCGAAAGTTAGTTTTTGGCGATTTCCGGTTGGCAGTGGAAAAGAGGTTATCGTGGTCGGAATGGAATTTCCGGAGTTGGAGCAGATTCGTAGTGTCATTTTATACGTGTGAGTAAATTTTCATGTAGTTCATATATGTTTTGGTTGGTTTCAGCATTGTTGGTGATTTTCGGAAGTTTTAGGAATGTTACGCTTGAATCATGAGTTAAATTGGAGTTTCGATGTTATTTTGGGTGTTCCGAGGGTTCGACTAAGTCCGGGTGATCATTTATGACTTGTTTGTATTTTTGGTTGGGGTCCCGAGGGGCTCGAGTTGATTTCGGATAGCCATCGAGGGATTTTACGTTGGAAAATAGCAGTTGATGCTGCTGGTGCTGATGTTACCGCACCTGCGGATAGGGGACTGCAGGTGCAGGCCCGTAGAGACGGGCGACTCATCGCAGGTGCGGTTTATTGTGGGTTGGAGGAGTTCCGGAGGTGCGAGGTTTTTACCGCACCTACGAAGCTGCAGATGTGTAAGTTTGAGAGGAGGCGCGAAGGCTGGGCTTCTAAAAGTTTTTCTTAGGTGCGCACGTGGGATAGCGGGTGCAAGTCCTCAGGTGCGCGTTAGTGGCTGCATGTGCGGACAACTAGACAGGAAGGTATAAATTCCAGCCTTCACGATATTTAGCTTTGGGATTAAGCTTTGGGAGAGCGTTTTGAAGGAGGAAATCAAGAGGACTTCATTGAGGTAGATATTTGAACCTAAAACTCGTTTCCATGTGATTTTTTAACTGAAATAGGGTGAAATTCAGGGAAAAAGCAGTGTGTAAATTGGGGAAAAAGGGAAGAAAGTTTGAGAATTTCTTTTCATGATTTGAGATGGCATTACATGTCAGATTTTGGTGCTATTGGTATTCATCGACTCGTGAGGGAATAAGGATTCTAGTTTTGTGATTTGTATCGAATTCCGAGACGTGGTCTCGGGGGCTGGGTTGGGCCAACTTCGGGATTTGTGCCCAATTGTGATAATTTTTGAATGGGTTTCGTCTTTCTAGAATATTTTGATGTTATTAATCTGATTTTGATAGACTCGGAGCATTTGGGAGCCGATCCGAGGGGCAAGAGCATCGCGGAGTAGTTTTCGGGCCGGTTTGAGTTAAGTAACGATTGTAAATCTTGAACTGAGGGTCGAAACCCCGGTATTTCATATTGTTTTTATAAACAAGGTGAACACATTCTAGGTGACGAGCGTGTGGATGTGTACCGATAGGGATTTGTGAGTTGTTCCGTCCCGTAGCAACTTTAAGTCGCATACTTGATTTGAAATCGAATGATATCCTGTTTAAAGTTTACATTATATTATGACATGTTTGGGGCCTTGTGTCGAACGGTTTAGACCCTAAGGGTTATTTTTCCACTATTCTCACACTATTTTTGATACAAATTTATGAACTCAGTCATGTTTTATACCTATTGTTGTTATCACTGTGATCACTGTGAGGCTGAGAGCCGAGTGGTGAGGATATATGGACCAGACTGCACGCTGCATCAATATATATTATATGGACCGCGCTGCACGCCGCAACAATATATATTATATGGATCGGGCTGCACGTCACATCAATATATTATATGGATCAGGCAGCACGTCACAACAATATATATATTGTATCGGGCTGCACGCCGCAACAATATAGCACTTAGGGTGTAGGAGCCCCTCCCGGAGTCTCTACACCCCCAGTGAGCGCAGTCAACTATGATAGATCGGGTTGCACGCCGCAGCAGATATGATATGGATCGGGCTGCACGCCACAACAGATATTATATGGATCAGGCTGCACGCCGCAGCGGTTATATACATATATATGGTACGTGTTGAGTGGGAGTGCTGAGTGTGAGCATTGACTTATGAGAGTAGACTCTCGAGTGACTGAGAGGCTTTCCCAAGAGGCTTTATTGTGAATGACACCGTGCTCGAGTGGCCGATATTTTTTGAATCTACTGTTTTAACTCATCTTTACACTGAGCCTCAATTGAAAAGTGTTGAACAAACGTTTATACGAATTATAAAATGGAAAACTGGAATTTTTATGAAATATTCGGAATGTAGATTCATGACTTGAGTATAATCACTTCTACTGTTGCTTATTATATGGTTGTTACTTACTGAGTTGGCATACTCACGTTACTTCCTGCACATTGTGTGCACATTCAAGTACCGGGGTAGAGCGATAGTTGAGCTGCCCCATTTGGAGCATTGTTCGACGATTGCGAGGTAGCTGCTCGGCGTCCGCATACTACTCTGTCATTTTACTTTACTTCCCAGACTTATTGTAGTATAGAATTTGTATTAGACTATATCACTTGATAGATGCTCAATTCGGTTGACTCTAGATATTGGGGCTGTATTTAGACGTTCTGATCATTTTTATTGTTTGAAATGCTTAAAAGTGGAAATTATTATGAAACATAGGATAACTTATGTATCAAATGGGAACCTTATGATATTTTCAGTACATTTGGCTAGCCTAGTACCACGATAAGCACCATCGCGGCCAGTTTAGATTTTGGGTCGTCACACAAATGCTCTCACCTCTCGCTTGATTCTGTAGAAAATATCCCAAAATGAAGCCCCAAAGCTTATTTATCACAATGGGGTCGGATATGAAAATTTCCAAAATGACCCCCTCAGTCAATTATGTGGTGCAATTATGTTATAGCATATTTGTTTTGTGGGCAGCAGAATTGCAACATAATCATTATAAGACAGCATAATCAATTACGCGATAGCATAATCAGTATGAGACAGCATAATAGTTTTCCCATCTCTGCTCCACTTTGCGATGCTTATGCGGTTCGCGAAACCGTTTTGCGGTCGCGAAACCGTTTTGCGGTCGCAAAATTGATTGCAAATCCAGCCTTTGGTAATTTGATCATAACTTTGTGTAGGAATGTCCAAATGATGAACGGTTTGAAGCGTTAGAAACTAGACTTGAAGTTCTTTCATTTGACAGGTTTTTTAATCACATAACACCAAGAACACACACACATATATATATATTATGTAATTTCCAACTTTTACAATTTTAGCCTATTATGTAATTTTCCAACTTGACTTAGACTTAGGCCTCTCATTAGAACCCACATTAGTTATTATATGGCTTAAACACTTATTAACATATTCAATTAATATCCATCATATTAATAGAACTTAAAATACTATAATTAGCCTACCTGATACCACGAAATCTTAAATTACTTAGTGAAATTTTTCGGGGCCTTACAATCCAGCACAACACCTCCAAATTATTTTGGGTGTGTGTGCAATGCATAATCAACATCATTTTTCGGATGTTGCCTTACGGTTGAGGGTGTTCTAATACACTTTAGTCGGAGAGGCAAGGTAATGGATTCACAGTCTACCTCCTAACTCCATCCACACTTCGGCCAAACTTTAGGACATTTCTTCTTTAAGCAATTATCGTGGAAAAACTACATGAAGCATGGGCTAGATTCAAGCAGAATTTGGTGAGATCACCAAATCATGGGCTTCTGAAAAATATTTTGTTGGAGAAGTTTTACACAGGTTTGGATCCTATGAATCAATCCATAATGTGGCTAATGGATCACTCATGGACAAAAAACTTGCAGAAGCCACTCAAATCCTCGACATGGTGGATGAACACAACCAACTTGGCATTCGGGCGACACCGTTGGTGGAGTCTCATATGGTACCCCTTATTTGACAAAAATTGTCAAGGAATATCAAGAAAGATATCAATTGATTATTGGGCTTGCTACCAGTGTCAATCTTTTGACAAAAATGTTCACGGAAACCCAAACAAATTAAAGAAAGTGAATATTGTGGAAGAAGCACAACCAATGTGAAATAACAACTATCAAAATTAAGAAGTCCAACATCAACACTATCTTCCAATGCAATCTGAAAAAACAAACTATGTTTGCAATTCACAAGGAAGATATCAAAGACAAAACTACCAAGGGTCGGGACAACAACATCAATGGAGACCTAACCCACAAGGGCAAGGGAACCAACAATGGCAACAACCAAGGTAGTTCTAATCAAGGAAATTTGAGCAGCAAAAACAATAATTTTGCGAATCGGAGTTCAAACCTCTATGTTCCACCAAAGGGGCAATACTCTAACTCTCAACATTGGAGGGAGAGTTCTTCAATCGATTCCAAATTGGAGAACATGCTTGGAAGAGTATTGTAAAATCAAGATAGGTCCAACACTTCAATGAGAAATATGATTGAGCTTGTGGGTCCTTACACTGCATCTATTAAAAAATTGGAGATGCAAATGAGGGATCTCTCAATAGAACAAACCCCAAAACATAAAGGTACACTCCCAAGTAATACAATTGCGAACTCACATGGTAGTAGGGGTGGACCAAACTCTCATTTTATGGCCATTACAACTCAAAGTGGGAAACTACTTCAATGTAAGAGTGAATGGGTGGTCGGAGTGGAAGAGGTTGAACAAGAAAATGAGGCACTAGCTGAGGTGCCTAATATTGTTGAAGTTGAGAAAATTACGAAGAAGGTAAAGGCTTAATATGAGAGCCATGTAAAGGTTGAGGAAATAATAGAGGCACCAAAACTTCTAGCACCTATTTCAAGATCTTCTCCTCCATTTCCTCAAAGACTAGCTAAAAGAGTTGATGATAGCAAATTCGAGAAGTTTTATGACATCTTAAAGAAATTATCACTGAACATTCCGTTTTTGGAAGTGTTTCAAGAGATACCCTATTTTTCTAAATACTTGAAAGATTTGATAAAAAAAAGAAGACGATCACTAATGAAACGGTGAGTGTCACCTACCATATTAGCTCCATCATTTAAACAAACAATGTCAAAAAAAAAAGTGTATCTCGGGGCTGTTACCATTCCATGCACTATTGGATTGCGTGAATTTGCATGAGCTCTTTGTGACAATGGTTATAGCATAAAAATAATGCCTCTTGCTATCTACAAGCAAGCGGGATTAGGAAGGCCTAGGCCTACGAGTATGAGGTTGTAAGATGGCCGACGGTGAAGCGACCAATGGGGATAGTGGTTGATGTGCTTGTTAAAGTGGGAATGTTTCTCCTCCCCACCGACTTCGTTGTTCTTGATTGTGTAGTTGTAAATATATCCCTATAATATTAGGGAGACCATTCCTTGCAACCGGAAGAACACTTATGGACCCATAAAAAAATGAGTTTAAATTCTGGGTTAACGACACAGAAGTTACCTTTCAAGCAAGTAAGGGCATGTAAATTTTTAAATGCATACGATAGTATCTCGGTACTTGATGTTGTTAATGTGGTAGAAGATGCCATTGAGGTAAATATAAAAGAGAAAGGCCTTGGTGGGGCATTGGAGGCAATCTTGATGAATTTTGATTTTCAAGACATAGAAGGATATGTGTAGACGGTGAACACGTTCGAATGGTTTGGTTTATACACTTATGCACCGAAGAAGATTTCTCTTGACTTGGAGAATAGATCCACTCATCCCGCCAATACTTCAATCATTGAGCCGTCACAACTTTAACTCAAGCCAGTGCCACCACACTTAAGGTATAAATTTCGTAACTCTAATAAAACTCTACCCATAATTATTTCTTCTTTGTTAAATTATGTGCAGGTTGACCAATTATTGGAGACCTTGAGAGAGCATAGACGAGCCATTGGGTAGATGATAGTAGATATCCGAGGGATTCCCGTTGGTATTTGTGCAAAAAATCCAACTTGAGAAAGATAGCAAACCCAGTGTGGAGCATCAAATGAGGTTGAATCCCTCCATGTAAGAAGTAGTGACGAAACAAAATTATAAAATGGTTGGATGTCAGGATTGGTTACCCCATTGCCGATAGTCCTTGGGTGAGTCCGGTGGAATGTGTGCTAAAGAAGGAAGGCATGACCGTGATTCAAAATGACAAAATTGAATTCATTCCAGCAAGGACAGTGATTGGGTGGATAGTTTGCGTGGACTACCGTAAGCTCAATAGTGCCACTTGCAAAGACAATTTTCCTATGCTTTTTATTGATCAAATTCTTGATCAACTAGTAGGAAGGTCATTTTATTACTTATTGGATGGTTACTCCGGCTACAACTAAATCAACATAGCATTGAAGGACCAAGAGAAGACGAAATTCACATATCCTTATGGAACCTTTGCTTTTAGACGGGTGTTATTTGGGCTATGCGATGCCCCGACTACCTTTCAACAGTGCATGATGTCCATTTTCTCGGATATGGTGGAGGATTTCTTGGAGTTATTCATGGATGACTTCTCTGTAGTTGGTGATTAGGCAGGTACCCAAAAGATGTGATGAGACCAACCTTGTGCTCAATTGGAAAAAATGTCACTTCATGGTAGACGAAGGTATTGTTCTTGGACACAAAATCTCCAAGGAGGGAATTGAGGTTTATCAAATAGAAATTGAAGTTATTTAGTCTTCCTCCTCCCACTTTGGTCAAAGGGCTTCAAAGTTATTTGGGGCATGTCGATTTCTATTTGTGATTTGTCAAAGACTTCTCAATGATTGTGAGTCCCATGTGCAAGATTATTTAAAAGGATGCTATATTCGAGTTTGACGATAAATGCCTCAAAGATTTTGGGTAATTGAAAGAAACTCTCACCACGACACATGTTATTGTCACACCCGATTGGTCTCTTGCATTTTAGATTATGTGTAACGCCAGTGGTGTGGCTATTGGAGTGGTGGTTGGTTAGAGGCACAACAACATTTACACCCTATCTACTATGCAAGCATGACACTCAATGGCGTGCAAATGAATTACATAGTGACTGAGCAAGAATTGCTTGCCATTATCTATGCTTTTGAAACATTCCAGGCCTATTTGTTGGGATCCAAGGTGACAGTCTTTATCGATCATGCTGATCTTCGCTACCTTATAGCGGAGAATGATTCCAAACCGAGGTTGATTAGGTGGGTCCTTTTGTTACAAGAATTTGAATTTAAAGTCAAAGATTAGAAATGAACGAAAAATCTAGTCGTGGCTAACTTAACTAGTCTTGAAGAGGTAGGGAGACCAAAGAGAGATCTTTAAATCAATGATGACTTCCCATATGAAGAAATTTTTGCAATATCTAGCATTTCAACTTCTTGGTATGCCGATATAGCTAACTTCCTCGTTAGTGGCCTTATCACCGATGAATTGGAAGCTTTTCAAAAGAAAAAGTTCTTGAGGGATTGTATGCAATATTATTGGGAGGAACCCTTTTATTTAGGATATTCTTTGACAACATTATTCAGCATTATATTCTGGAAGATGAGGTGACGTCGATTCTCAAAACATGTCATGACTCCCCTAATGGGGGTCACCGCGGTGGGAACTGTACGGCAGTGAAAGTGTTTGAATATGGCTACTATTGGCCATCGATATACCAAGACAAAAATCTAATGGTCAAGGCATGTGATAAATGTCAAAGACATGGGTCAATTTATAGAAGACACGAGCTACCTATGAATTTAGTAATGGAGGTAGTGATCTTTGATGTGTGGGGCATCGATTTCATGGGTCCCTTTGTGAGCTTATACATCGTGATGTATATCATGGTAGCAGTAGAATGCATTCAAAACACCTATTAGAACCTTGCCTTAGAGGTTGGTTTTTGGTAAGGCATGTCACTTGCCAATAGAGATAGAACACAAAGCCATCTGGGCGTTGAGAAAGTTAAATCTTGATTGGGCAGAAGCTGCTAATCTAATGATGAAACAACTGAATGAGATGGATGGGTTCCATTTCAAAGACTATGAGAATGCAGCCATGCATAAAGAAAGGATGAGGTATGTGCATAATAAGAAGATCTTAAAGTGGGAATTCAAATCTTTCGACTTGGTCTTACTCTTAAAATCAAGGTTGACGTTCTTTTTGGGCAAACTCAAGTCCAAAGGGTCTGGCATATTCAAAGTTGTTAGTGTGTCTCCTTACGGAGCCTTTGAATTAGAGTCCAAGGACGGGACTTAAACCTTCAAAGTAAATGGCCCAATGGTGAAGCATTACCTCATAACCATTGGAGAAAGGCATATGGTGGAACAATTCAACCGCAAAGATGGTCATGCACCAACCTCCAGAACTTATTACCACAAAGGGGTAACATCGTTGTGCTACGACATAAAATCAAGCGCTTCTTGAGAGGCAACTCATGCGTTAAAAATGTTTTTTGTAAGTTTTTTGTTTTTTGTAGAGTTATTTGTTTTTGTTGAACTTTTTGATGTGTGTTTTAGAGAGCAGGGTACTCACAATGTAGCTAAGCGGGATGAAGAATGCAGGGAAGGTTAAAAAAAATTATTGAGCTTCAGTTCTTTTTCTGTGACCATAATATGGTTCCGCGGACAACACGTTGGCCATAAAACACTCAAAAATGCAATGGAAGACCAATTTGGCAGATTGCATAGCAGTTCTGCGAACGCACATTGGCCAAGCAAATACCAGATAAAGATTCATCATGAAACACTACTGCAACCGCAAAAGCTATTTTTTGATAATAAAGCCATCGCAAAATGCTCAGTTATTGAAGTTTCACTCTCTTGCTACTTTCCCACTTCAGACATCCCCTATGACTCTAAATTTCAATAAATCAAATTTAAAAAAAGAATTAAGAAAAGGAGCTTGAACACACCACACGCTCTGCTCTAAGAATTCACTCCCTCCTAGTGGAATCACCAAATTCTCCACTCTCCTCATCTGGTAAGCAAATTTTTCCCCTCTTTTTGCTCTTTTGATTTTGTATTTACTTGCAACAGTTTTCTTCCTCCTCCGTGATCCCTTTTCTCTCTACCCTTTCTTTGTGTTCCATGAGAATTCCTTGTTTAGATTTATTCTCTGTACTACTATGTAATGGGTGATCGTGGGGGGGGGGGGGGGGGGGGGGTAAATTCTACATCTGTATCATGTGGATAGGGCTAGGGTTATTCTTAATTTTGATTTTTGATAATTCCCAAATAGGGTTATGTGTGTTACTGTTGAAATTGCTCAAATGTGGTTGTTGTGTGCTGATTTTGTGAAATTCAGTAGCGTCGTTGTAGTATAGGGTAGAAGTAAAATTCTAGGGTTACCTGTATGTAGTTTCTTAGTGAAGAAGACAACTTCTGCGGTACCGCACAGTTGATTTGCGGTCCGCAGAATGATCGCATCTCTAAGGCGAATTCTTTGCTTTTGGTTTGTTGACTAAGCCTTCGATTATGCGGTCGTGAAATGGTCTTGCGTACCATGAATTCATCGCACGTGCTAACAGGTGCAAGATAATTTTAGGGTTAAATATGTGTTAATTTTGCGGTCGCAAAGTAGTTCCGCGACCACTTATGCAGTTCGCATAATATGTTGTCCATGGAATGGTTCATTCTGTGGTGCATTTTATGGTTCACAGATCTCTTGTACGACCGTATATGCAGTCCACAGATTGTGTTTTCCCTTTTATTTCTTTGAAATTTTCTATGAATGTTTCTACCATAGGCTAACTTGACTTTCGTTAATAGTTATGGCCGCCAAAAAGGCACAACCATATACCGCACCTATCACAAGAGGAAAGAGACGGTCGGGAGTTACAGACATGACATTAAAGCAACCTCAATGTAAAAATCTTGGCACGTATGTATCAACATCCAAATCCTTCTCCCACTCTGAAGAGGAGATGGTACCAATTGATCTAGTGCCACAAGTTGACCCCTCTTCCCCCCTACATAAGTACGAAGAAAGAATGCTGAGGACACACTTAGGCTCGGGATCATAGAATCCTGGAATAAGCACCGAGTTCTATTAGAACAAAGGAATATCCTTGAAGAGAAACAAGTATTTGTGAATGGACTTAAAGAGAACTTCCCACATATACTAGACAACATGAAGAAGAGATGGGAGTTCTTTACTGAGCCTCCGGGGGAATACAATGAGGAGTTTGTCCGGGAATTCTCCAGTGGCTATGCTGCCTCATTGACTAAGCAGCAAGCAAGGAACCATGCTTACTTGACATCCATCACAGTTAGAGAAGTTGTGGTATCTTGTTTCCCCTAATCAATAATCTATTTTGAGAGTTAGGAAGGAGGCACGACATAATAGGATTCAAAAATGGCACAAAAGGAAGATGAGCATGCTTGGGTAGCTTCTGCCATAGCTTAGGGGACTCTAGCATGAATTGAATCGGGCTAGAAAATTCAAAAGAGAGATCTCACTCAAGAAAGCCGGTATTGGCTAAGTTCTATTTGCTCTCACCTACAACCAACAATAAAGATACTGACATCAGTCTAGACAAGGCGGTCCTCATTACTTCAATCATATCGGCTTTCAAGATTAATGTGGGGAAGCTCATATTCGCTGACATTGGCATCCGGAGAAACCAAGGGCAAACTTCACTCACCTTTATGTGCCTCATCACTACTTTGTTTGAAGACGCAGAGGTTCCACCACTTTCCAGGTAGGACTGCATGTAAGGCCCCCAAGATATCGATATTTCTAGGTCCCAAACACCCTCCACTGCTCCAGAGAATGTGCCTGTCGTTGATCCTTTTTTTCATGAGACAAAACAAGATTCAACTAGTGGTTTCCTTGTTGATGATAAAAGTGAATCTCCACCTAATATTTTAACGTATACTAGGGTACCTATTTAGTTGTTATGTTCATATCCTATTAGTCTGCTATCCAGTGAGATTTAGATAAGGGTTCTTGTTCTTCTAAGGCGTAGCCACCACTTAGAATCTAACTAAGGTAGTTCCATAGGACTTAGACTAGATTTGGGGAATTCAATATCTATATATTACTTAGTTAGTGCTTAAAAGTGCATGTCTTACTCTATGTCATGTTTAAAACACATCACTTTTGGAAGAAAGGTTGTATATGCATTTTGAAAGAGGGTATAGGTTTCATTTGTAAATGCCCCTTTAAAATGTCTACATTTATATAATTGAAAGAACTTTGGAAAGTCTATTTATATTTGCAAAACTTGTAAATATGTCACGCCCCGAAATCCCACCATCGGGGCGTGATGGTGTCTAATGTTGAACTCGCTAGACGAGCCAACTTGTACAGTTAAACTATCATGGAAACATCAATTTAACAGAATAAGCTAAAAACCATTCACAACTTAACAGCGGACATAAATAAATATGGTTTTCAAAACTAAGTAAAGACAACATAATACATCGACACATAATTTTCCCAAAACCTGGAGTCACAAACTCACGAACTGTGTATAAGAGTGCTAAATACAAAGTCTGAAAGGAAATACATGAGTGTCTCTGAAACTAGAGGAAAACAAGACAGAAACGAAGGCATAGGGATGGGAGAGACACCAAGGCCCACGAACGCCGGCGGGTATACCTTGAATCCTATAGGATGAGCTAGAAGACACTCCCACTAATGATGTCCTCCAGGTCCGGCTGCGTAATCTTCACAACATAAAGAAGTGCAGGTGTAGCATCAGTACAACCGACCCCATGTACTGTTAAGTGCCTAGCCTATCCTCGGCAAGGCAGTGACGAGGCTAGAACCAGACCACCAAGTAAACATGTGCAATTCAAATATATATATATATATTCATCAAAAAGGGAAGGGGAACATGTTGTGGGGAGATAACAGTTTCATATAAGAAATATTAAACAAAGAAAGGAACAACAAGGCCAGAATATCAATACGGACCAGAAATCACAAGCTTGCACGAAATCACCCTTCGTGCTTTTACTCTCGTCCTCACTATGCAATGTATAATGTAATCAATGTAAATCATGGCACGACATCACCCTTCATGATTTTACTCTCGTCCTCACATGCGATACTAAATTGCATAGTCTAGCATGTGATATACCTTACATTTGAAGTGCTTTAATGATACAAATACACTTGTTAGGTTCTTAATGGAGTTTATTTCATGTGTAGGTGAATTGGAGATGGAAACGGAGCTAAATGGATGCAAATACGTCGAAAATACGCAAAAGGAGACACCAGGACGATAGCCGGGCGTTTGCCCCCTAAAGATGGGCACCCCCTGGCGTTAGGGGGGCGTTTTCCCCATAAGGCCAGGCACTCCCAGGCGTTAGGGGGGCTTTAGGGCCCAAACGCCAGGCCTGCCCTAGCCTTAAGGGGGCGTTTGGCCCCAAACGCCCGGTGTCCCAATTTTGGCCAGATTCCAGTTTTGACGAGTTTAAGTGTTTCCCGGTTGAAATAGAAGTCTCCTACATGGTTAGGGTTGGCCCAATACATATAAATAGACCCCAAAAAACACAACTTAGGAGGATGGAAGAAGATACGGAAAGATTCAACAAGACAACACCATAGAAGTGACAAACATCGATTTCTACGTCTAGTATTCTTTACTTTGTATTTCAATTATGCAATTCCTTTTAGTTTTCGTTCTGAATAGCATGAGTAACTAATTTCTTTAGTCTAGGGTTTTGGTAGAACCCATTGGGGATGAATTCATTGTGATATTAATATATTTTGGTTGATTAAACTCTTTTTGTTCCACTGTGTTCTGATTGTAGTTGATTGAAAGAGCTCTCGATTAACTCTTCCTATTTATTATGTATCTACTTGAGAGAGAGTGCATATTTAGGTAGTTGTTGAACAACACCACTCCCGGAGTATAGACGAAGGTCATAACCGAGGGTTTAGAGGTTAGATTAGAGATAACGAAACCTCGGGTGCAATCTAAAGTGAATTGTATTGCGATCTAGCTAGCGTAACTTGAGAGAGTGCGTCTAGTAAATTATCATAATTACTTGAGAGAGATTTATGATAGTTAGAGCGTTCATGATTGACAGAGATAGCCAATTAAATTATAAGAAATATCCAAGGAAGAATTCACCAACGGGGGAAACCATAACCATAGACCCTTTATTATCATTGTTACATTAACTTGTTAAATTATTGCTAGTTTATTATTATTAATTGTAGAATTAGTTAAACCTCAATAAATTGATATTCAAAGTCTTGAGAAAAGTGATTAAGTAACAATTTAGTATTTTATAGACTCAATTGATACGTTCAATTCTCTGTGGGATCGACTTTGGGCTTAATACCCCAGATTATATTTGCAGCGCCCGTTTAGTCTTTTTATAGGACATAGTTGAGCGTGATCAAATTTTGGCGCCGTTGCCGGGGAATTAACGGTATTATCAATTGAGTTGAAAGAAATATAAAACTCTGAAACGTAGTCAATTTTTCTTTAAAATTTTCGTTTTCACATTGAACGTTTAACGTTTGCTAAAGTGTTGCAGGTGCATGCCTAGAAGCTCATCGAGGACTGGTGAAGTGATTGAAGCCTTATCAGACCCTGAGAAAGTTTTCAGGACGATAAACCGGACCAACCGAAAAAGCAAACATCAACCACAAATTGAACAAATCGAAACAGACTTGGAAGATCAACACAACCGGAATAATAATGGGGATGATGTGGTGGACCCAGTCGCTGAAGCTC